>CAEFZY010005383.1:0-73097 GCA_903066815.1 Brachyrhaphis roseni | reverse complement strand
TGAGAGACAAAACGTAATTTTTTGGAGTGTGCGTGGCTATTTTTTGGAGTATGCGAGAGGTTTTGGTAGTGTGTGAGAGACAAAAGGTAAATTTTGTCCTAAACGGCCCCTCATAGGGATTTCCCCACTCAGGGACCAATAAGAGTTATTCTGTTCTATTCCAAGTGAAAAAATGTTGAAGGTTTAGTTTTTTCTTTAGAATCACTGAACTAGCAGCATAAGTGACTGAACACAAAAAACCTTAAAACAGCTGAGACACAGCAGCAGATGACCACACCTGGCGCTGCTACTGCCAGCTAAAAACAGGCTGCCACTAGCTTGTGCTAACTAGTTAGCAGATAAAAATTAACGATATTTTACATGAACATACTTGTCTCTAGTTTTGGTGTGAACTGAAGTAGAAAACCTTTGGTATTAATATAATTTTACACCATCATTTTTCCATCTTAACATTTTATATTTCATCTTGTGGGAAAAGTTCAGTGAAGTCTGATTAGGTGAAAATGGCAGTCATTAAAGATAACTTTCCTTCTGGTCTTCTTTTGGCCCAATATTTGGTTAAAACTACCCAAATAAATATAAATATAATCCAGGCTTTTATATAAGTTATGAACGCCCACCTTCACTTTCTTATAGCATTGTACATTATTTTGAACAAGATTGTAGAGGTGCATACCATAGCTCACACACTGATTCTGTTTGTTTTCACACTGTGAAGGAATTTAAAAATGTATCAGTGACTCAACATCAGTGCTCAGCAGTCGGCTTTTTTCATTTCATTTCATGTTTAATGAATAACCTCAGAGTGAAAGTGTTTGACAGCTGCCTGCAAAGTCTTTCAAAGTACTTAATGGATGTCAGTATTTTTTTTTTCAACTTTGAAAAGCGGATGTTATTGATTTCAAAGTCACATGACATTCACAAACGATCCAATTCTTATGAACAACTCTTTACATAACTCTTTACTCTGGACAAACAACTTGAATCTCAGCTTGTGAGAGCCATTCTTTGTTTTGTGCGAATTTGCTTGCTTATACTGCTCTCCACATATTGCAACAACTACTAATTTAATTTAAATTAATTCAATGCATCAGTAAATAAACACAATAAAAGAAAAGGGTGGTCGTATGAGCGTAGAGTGCACACTCTCAATGCTCACTGTCTGTTTCCACTCACATTGAACCCGGTTCAGCTGGAGGTTTTCCTTGATGGAAAGAAGTGTTTTCTTCACACTGTCGCCACATGATGGCACATTGACAACGTTGTATTATAACTAACATCAAATTGGAACATGTGGAATTGAATTTCAATCTGACTGGATTAAACTGATTATGTATTTCTGTATATAAATTTGTGGCAAAAATGATTCAGTAAAAAAAACGCATTTCTTTTTATTTCTTAACATGAATTTTCTTAACCACTGAATAAATGTGCTTCAACTAAAGGTTTGTTTTTTCTAAATGTCTGGAGAGTCTATAAATCAGGAGAATGCTGTAGATCTCCAAGGCTTATTTTCCTTGAGCTGAAAACAGACAGTCACCGACTCAAGAACCGCCGCTGTTATTTAACAAACTGCCTTGCTCTTTTATGACATTTTGGCCAGTTGCATGGTTAAAAATGAGGCACTTTAAACTAATTGATTTTGTACCCTGCCTGATTAATACCATGTCGGTACCACCCTTGCCAACATCTATTAGTACAACCTGCTTTTTGTTGTTGAGTGTCCCAAAGGGCTGTTTCTTGTTCCAGATGCAGCTGACATTACCGCTCCTGTCAGACAGTTTCTATGGTATCTTTATTTAAACAAGCCTTCGTTCCTCACTGTCACTTTATGAATCTATAGGTTCATACCTGCTTACATTCATGTGTTAAAACATAGCATTTTTCTAGTTAAAAGTCAAGATTTTAAAGATGCATTAGCTGAAATTAGTTTTGATCATTTCTACATTGACCTGCAAATTTTTTCAAAATATCTTAACCTCAGTTTGAGCTCTGGTGCACCTGAGCATATCTGTAAAATATTCTTGACCATTCCACAATTATGTCACAATTATGTCCTTAAATCTAAATTTTTCCATGTATCCCTGACTGTATGATTGGTTTTGATGCTGGAAGGTGAACCTTTGCCTCCTGTTTCAAGTCTTTTGCAAGTTTTCTTCAAGAATTGCCCCATATTTAGCTCCTTCAATCTTATCTTCAACTCTAACCTGCTGACGAAATGAATCCCAACTAACTTTAAACTAAATGTATATGAATATTTAGTATAAACAAATAATGAAAAACATATTGTTATAAATACAGCTGTATTCTGCAGTTGTGTGACTCCTGAAGACATTTGGGTGAACTAGATTTTATTGAAGAATTCAATTCATACCACATATTTTAGATTTTGTATTTGTGGAAAATGTTGAAAACTATGATTTCTTTTCCAGCGGGTATTAATACATTTACAAAACACTTTAAAGTGGGTAAATTTGAAGTAAAAAATACCAAAAGAAAATAAAAATCCCAGTGATTTTTAGAGCTAGTCCCTTTGGCTTCAGATGGTGTTCGTCTTCTAGATTCAGCAGAGTCGGACAGTAATGATTTTTTTTCACATTGGCTTGTTCTGTTTTCAAAATGTTTGTATTTGTTTTACTGCAATTTGCTGTTTTACCTGTGCACACTGCTTCTTTAATAGCCAAACAAATTGAGCTGAAATTGTCAGTGAGGACGGACTGAAGATGATGTCCTGCAGCCCTGGTTGTGTCAAAAACTGACACCATCTGTTATCTTCCATGTTATATATGAACTGTTATGTTCACTAGAGGGCTTCATCTCCTCAGGTGAGCAAACGTAAGAATAAAAGCAATTCGCGGTGCCGTTTTCCTTGTAGAGGTGCGTAATGAGACTCACTTCTATTCATCTAGCATGAGCTTTTGTCTCTCTAAAGAGCAGAGGTTGTGTTTCTCTGTGATTTACAGCAAACATGAAAAGCATTTTGCATCTCAGGAAGTATTTGCGCTTCCTCACTCATCACCAATTCTCTTCATTAATCCTATTTAGGTTTTCAAATCACCTTTAAGGTCAGTATTTGATGCAAGGCGCAAGAAGACACAAATCCCTCATGTCCAGTTCTACCTGTTCAGAAACAAGAGCGTTTACAGCATATTCATGGTGGACATTTTAATTTTTACAGGTGGCCCTACGTTATGCTGCATCCAAACTGTTCATCATGTCTGAGGTGGATTGCAGAGGCCTGGCGCATCTTACAGAGTAAAAAGGTTATGCCTCAGCTCCCCCCGCTGCTGTCTTCATTTGCAACATAAAGCCAAAGTAATGGCATGAGTTATTCCATGAAGAATTATGGCACTGCTGCTGATGTATAAACCTGCTGCAGTAAGAGCCTCTCAGTGTTTGTAGTCATATTACGTTACTGTCATACATAAATTACCACCAGTAGCCGTAGCTGTTAATGTTGCATACAGACTCATTTGGCTGTGAATCTAAGACAAACAGAGAAGGGAGACATGGGAGGAAAGCTACTGAAAACATGGCAAATGGGAAAGTCAGTTTGCGGCCCCTGTAGAAGCCAAGAGATTATCATCACAGAGAAAGGCTTGTTCATGAGAGCTGCATTAATATAGGATGAGACTCGAGAGTCCTCATCAAAACTTTGATTTACCTAAATTTGAACAAGTTGATTATAGAACCACTTTCCAGATTTTAGTTTCAGATTTAATGTCGTTACAACTCCATCTCCACTTCCTACCCTTTAAATTTGTAAAATGAGTTTAAACACATGTGCATCCCATTAATTTGGAATAGTTATTAAAAAGTTTGTTTACTTTGGCAAATAAATGCAAAGAGCAAAATTATTATGTAGATGCATAGCACGAAGAGTGATTTATTTTAATTATTTACTTCAGTTAGTTTTTATGATCGACGCTTGTAGCTAATTAAAACCCAAAACTGTTTAACAGAAAATTAGAACATTACATAAAATCAATAAAACTTATTATGATACAATGGCCTGTCACTACACACCATTATGAGGAAAAGTGGTGACTTGACAAGAAGCGAGTAACACCTTCAACAAGTGACATAAGCTACAAAACGTATTTGTTGAAGAAGCTGGTTATTTCGAGTGCTGTATCCAATATATGTCAATGGAAAGTTGAGTGGAAGAAAAAAGTGTGGTTGAAAAAGTTACGCAAGCAAAAGTGTGTCTATGTACTGTACAACACAAAGACACAGGATTTAGTGTGGGCTTCTTTTTCATGAGTTACTGCATCCGGGTGAAGTTGTCTTCTCATCGTTGTCTTGTGAGTACTCCATAGATTTTCTACAGGGTTTTGGTTAGGCCAGTTTGTTAGCCAGTCGAACACAGTGATATTAGTAAAGCAGGTATTGGTGCTTTAAAGTTACCAAGTCCGTGACTCTAATTGCTTTTGGAGTTTTGACTATCCACACTTAACACCTTGTGAATCTCCCTCAAACACACATGGGCATCCTTTTCACCCACACTTTTTCCTTCCATCTAATTTTCTACTAACATACCATAACATGGTGAAACATGACATTTATTTTTTTATTATTATTATTTCTATTGGATTTTTTTTTGTCTAATTTCCTGAGAAACATTTGTAGGAATCCATTTGTAAGTTTTAGCTTTTTATTTAAATTCTAATAATTCTAGAATAATTATATTCTAGAATTACTAGAATATTATATTCAAGTAATTCTAGAAGAGAATTACTGAATAAGATTATATTTTTTTGGATTACATTCTGGTTTATTACCTGTATGCAACAATTGCTGAACATATCTCATATAATGCCTACTGGTTTTCACAATGTCTGTGTGGATGATCCAGCATTGTGCCTTGGTGTTCAGTGTACATTCAGAATGCCATTGAGAGCCCAAGCAAACCTTTCATCCAGCAAAAAAAAAAAAAAAGAAAGAAAAAAAAACAGCATGTTGTTATCAAAACAAGAGGTTTTCTATTGGCTTGTGAAATTGGAAAATAGAGAGAGGCTGAGAGTTAGGCAGGCAGTGCGAGAGAAAGAGAGAGAGAAGGAGAGATGAGAAGCGCTGCTGCAGAACACACCTCATCTCCTCTTTAGCTGGAGGGATAGAGGGAGGAAGAGATTCAGTCTGTGCCAATTTTCTCCTCTGCTCCAGAGACGGAGAGCCAGGGAAGTGATATTTCAGAAATCTTATCTGATAAACAAACAACAGACAGAGACAGAGAGAGAGAGAGGCAGAGGAGAAGAGGTGCCTTGGCGTATGAAGCATCCAAAAGACAAGACAGAGAACAAATGGAGAAAGAAGAAGCGACAGAGAGAGATGTAGTCAATGCTTCTGTTGCGGTAAGAGACTGGAAATATGTTGATATTTTCTGAGCTAGGAGGACATCCCAGCACGCGCAGGGACATGCACACATGCAGCACTGGATGCATGCGCAGCCACTTAAAGGTGATGACAGCAGGTGTGTGTGTGTGTGTGTGTGAGTTAAATGAAGAGGCTTGTAGGAAAATAAATGTTTGTGTCAGAGGGTGTCTGGATGAATGCTGAAACAAATATTCAGCTCTGGAGCAATGCGTCTTTCCTTCTTCTTCTTCTTCTTCTCCTCCTTCTCTTTTCTTTCAATCTGCATCCAGCACCTTTATCTCTGTCATATCATCCCTCCTTCCTGCTCTCCATTCTGCCCTGTTGCTCAGCCTCTCTGTGCTGGAGCTGCACAGCCCACATACATGCAGCTCTGCTTTACACCATTTTCTCTCTGCTTGCCTCTGACTTAATCCTGAATTGAACAGAAAAAGGGAACTGAAGGAGAAAATGTGTGACTATTCTGAAATGACTTTAAATCCTCCTCATGTTTTTGTTCTTTTGCCCACAGTTCTCATGTAGTTTCAGTCCAATGTTTTCTGTCAGAGCTTGGAGATTACAACGGATTATCATCGAATTATCCCACCACTGATCTAAATGTAGAGCTGAGTAGGGAGAAATTAAAAGAAATGTGCGTCTCCTGGGAGTCACAGTTTTAGTTTCACATGTCCAATAAACAATTTCCTTTATCTGTTTTTTTAGGCAGATACTTATTAGATCTTTTTGCGCATTTATTTTTGCATCATCTTTGACAATCACACAGATTTTTTTATTATTATTAAATCGATCCCAGTGGGATCAATTTAAAAGTGGACATGTTTCAAGGAATCAAACACATTCGACTGCATGAGGAATGTTAACCAGCTTAAAAAATATATATATAATAAAAAACAAGATAAAACACGAAAAGGAAAAATGTTGATCTTAAGCATTTTTTATTATTGATCTTAAGAATAGAGAAGAACAAAACAGAACTTGAAGAAAGACTAAATATATAATATAGTAATCTAAAACAACTGGCTTTTAAAGTATTCCTCATCAGAGCAAATACACTGTTAGGGCAGTGGTGAAAAACCCAAAAGAAGCTTTCTAGAACTCCACATTTTTTCACAAATAAACTTAAAAAAAGCACAGTTTGGGATGTAATGACAATTTTAAAAAATAAAAGTATTAATTGGATCAACAGGGTGATTCTGATTATAGGCAGAACCTGCATGACAAGAGAACTGTAAAATATATTCTTTTAATTATCTTTTAATTTAAAAACACTAATCAACTGCATATTATTCTGGGTCAATGTTATTAGGAGCCACATTGGAAAATATGCTGAGCCACATGTGGCCCTGGAGCCACAGGTTGGAGACCCCTTAGCTGTACTTTAGGTTATGACTGGGTGTTTTACAGAAGTGGGCTCATACAGTGGGCCAAATAATTATTTGACACACTGCTAATGTTTCTAGTTTACTAGCTTACAAAGAATAAAGGTATGCAATTTTCATCATAGGTACACCTGAACTGTGAGAGACAAAATCTGAAAGAAAAATCCAGAAAATCAGATTGTGTGATTTGTAAATAATTAGTTAGGATTTTATTGCATTAAATATGTATTTGGTCACATAGCAACCAGCAAGAACTTGGGCTCTCACAGATCTGTTATTTCATCTTTAAGAAACCCTCCTGTCCTCCACTCAGAATCTGCATTAATTGCACCTGTCTACACCTGTCCACACATTCAATGAGACTCCAACGTCTTCCCCACGGACAAGATCAAAGAGTTGTCTCTGGACACCAGTGACTGAAATGGAAACCTGCACAAGGCTGGGATGAGCTGCAGGACAATAAACAGCTTGGTGAGAAGGCAACAATTTCTGGTGCAATTCATGGAAGACGGTCAATCTCCATCAGACTGGAGCCACATGCATTATGTCGCTTCATGGAGTATCAGTGATTATGAGAAAGGAGAGGGATCCCTAGTGGTCCGAATCAATAACCTGAAGAGAGCTGGGACCAGCCGCAAAGGCTACAAACACATTACGCCGTCATGGATTATCCCAAAATGCTCGCAAGATTTTGAGATGAAGATGGGTCATCTCCGGGTCTTCCAGCAGGATAATGTCCTGATCCTCCAGGTCCTGGTGTAGCGCAGCTGGTCTCCAGATCTGAACCCAACAGAAAATCTTTGGCTGGAAGTAGAAACTTTGAGTTTCCCGACAAAACCCGAAAGATCTAGAGAAAGTCTACTTGGAAGAGGAGAGGGCCAAAATCCCTGCTGCAGTGAGTGAAAACCTGGTTGATAACTGCAGGGAACATCTGACTCCCATAATTTAAATTAATGTTTTAAGTTGTATTTTTAATTTGTATCAAATGCTTATTTCATGCAATAAAATGCTAAGTTTTTTTTTGTTTGTTTTTTGATTCAGTCTCGCAGTTGAGCTGTACCTATGATAAAACTTAGACCTCTCCATTAATGTGAGTAATATACATCTTAACTTTTAGTTGAGGTTAATACTGAGAGCATCTTTCACTGAATGACCACCTGAACGTTCCTTCCACATATTTTCCTTTAACTAGGCAAAGTCCTGTTCTTGACAATCTGAGCTTTTCTAAGTTTGAGCCATAGGAGTCTGCAGAGTACTAATGGCCCCTAAAAGCAGAAATATTCAGCATTTATCCAAACCTAAAAAGATTGCATAGTGGTATAAAGGTAGCCGCTGAGTCATACACATCTACTTTATTCTACGTTTATGAACAATTCAAGCGACAAGGCAACACTTTACTGGCACTTATCAGTACATGATTTCGCTTTTCTGAAGAGGTTGTAAACACTACAAGCTTTCCAGGACAAGCAGTAAAACTGGGAGCATATCAAAATTCAATGATGAATCCATTATTGAGCAGGTTGCATGTAAAAGGATGAATGAACTGCGATTAAAGTGAATGGATGATGGAGGGGTATGATGAGTCCCAGGAGGATGAAATTGCGCCCGGTTACTGTTACAGCTGACATTATAAACTCACTTATATACAGCAAGCGCAACTCCCACAATTATTTTATTTATTTTCTTGAAAATATCTGATGAAAGGCTATGCTTCAGTAATTTTCTGCTTTGACAGAAGAATTTTCTTCATTTTTTTCCTCAAACATCAGCAAACAACTGACAAAGCTTTAAAGTTTTTCTGTTTCTTCCAATTAGCTACATAAACTGCACACATGCAGAGTTTCTGCACACCAGCTGGGAGGATGAGCTGAATCTGGAATTGTCAGGAGAGGTTGTAAAATAGTTTAGTAATAACTTTTTAAACTTCTTACAAAACCCAGTCACAGAAATTAAGCAAATGGCTCTTGTTGTAGTGCAAATGGCTGTTTATGAATCAAATGGCATTTTGCAGCTTCAGAAGTATGGAAATGATGTTGAAGATTGCACAAATATTCCAGGCAGGTGAAGAGGCTTTCAAAATTAATTCAGCTGGTTTCAGATAATTGCAATGAAAATTTGGTTTTAAAAGCTGCCGTTTTATCCTTTGCATGCGGCAGGAAAAAAATAAATAAATAAAAAATCTGCAACTTAATTATCCGTTCAGTTTTACTGCATAATTTTCATACATATGTACATCAACATATTTTTCATAGAACAGATTCAGTGGGGCGATATGGCCTGCTTCTGAACATCTGCAATATTATGAAGTGGTTGAAACAAAACACATCTTAACATCAAACTGAGTCTCACACTGGAGTACTTCAAATTTTGTCTGAGGGATTCTAAAGCCCAGATATTACTGAATGGTTTTGTTAGAATCTTTCCAAACAGAAGATTCAGTAACGCCTGTTCTAAGTGGTGCTGATGCTGATATTTGCATTACTCAAAATAAGAAGTCTGTGAGCATGGCTAAAGCAGTGTTAGGTTACAGATTCTCCCAAAGCAATTCTGGCTCATGTTTTCTTTAACACCGGTAACTCATTTCCTCTAAGTCATTAATTTCCTTCGCTACATTTAAAGTTTAATGAAAGCAGAAAAACGTGAAAAAGATGGACTTCAGAGTTTTCAGCACAGTAAGTGAAAAAAGGCTTTTACAAAACTTGGCCTCTATATTATTCCCTTTCTAAAAAAATATCTAGATATCCAGTCCAGACACATGTACACCACAAAGCTGTTTTTGAACATATCCACTCTGGAGATCAATTTTTAAAATCCCTCTTTTTCTTTTGTCAAAAACTCAATTTCCTTGTAGATACAAAGGAAAGAAAACCAGCTTCGCAAAATTATCTGGTTTGTTTGGAAATGGTTGTTAAATAGATTAAGGCGGGAAGATTTGTTTATACTGTATTTAGTAGAATAGAATTGAAAAATAAATATCCTTTATTTTCCCATAGAGACGAAATTCAAGTGCAACAACACCAAAGTAACAGCAAATCAAAGCAGATTCACACAAAAATATAAAATATATAACAACAGGCATAAGAATAGCATATCATCAGGTTATTGAAAACTCTAGCTTTCATAATAAGGAGTGAAATGTGAAAGTTAAACACAAACTCCCACAATGTACTCAAATATTCTGAAATTACAATAAAAAAAAAATAAGTAAAATATAGTGAATGGTGTCGTTTTCTTGAAGTTATCAAAGAAGCAGGGTCTTCAGAGCAGGCAGCTCCTGTAAGGCGAAAGCCTGACACCAGGCAGCAGAGACACCTGTCAAAATATCAGTGCAACTCCAATCGTCAGCAATAATGCCGATTCACCAGTGCGTAATAAGTATCCATGGTAACCAGCTGTTGTACTGACAGATGGTTGCTGGTTGTCTCTGCTACGTCCATTACCTCTTTGAGCTTAACCGGATGAAAGGACATTACATGCAAGCCTCTCGTACATCTTTAGGGTTAATTTCTCCCTTGTGTCACCTCACTTTATAACCACATATAGACATTTTGTGCTCTGCTAATTTTATTTTGTACAAATGTGCTTAAACCATTGCACTTTGCTTTGCTTTACTTGGTAGTTAGGTATTTCTGGTAAATTATGGGGTAAATTAACATAAAAATACAAATGCTAATGTAATTTGATGGTGTTTTTTTCTGAAAAGAAATCATATTACTCCCTGTTTCCTTTAATTGTTCTTCTTACCCCCATGTGAGTCGGTTGACTTTTATAGCAGATTATAAACCCTGCTCAAACTAAAACCACTCTAAGTGACCTCCTGCTGGTAAATACTATTTACTGTAGTCACATTTTCTTACAAAAGGTTATAAAAATGTACTTCAGCTCAACTGTCAACCCTTGTGAAAACACAAGCCTGGTGGTGATGAATCGATTAAATGAAGAGTAGTAGTTAAAAAAATCCAGTTGAGAACAGTTCCTTGTCACATGTAGCAGAGCTAAATGTAAAAAGAGAGCTTTCCTGCTTCCTCATTCGGCTAGTTTGAGTAATCAGATCACCCATAAACAAAAACCATCTCCGATCAGAAATCCTCCTATGGTAGCATATGGTCCAAAATGCAAGTTATTTACTGTAGCTGAGCTGCTATAATAAAAAGTACTGATCTTACATCTGAGCCTCAGAGACATTTACAGGCGATGTACATTATGCAGTTTGGAAATGTTTCTTAACAAGGTCTCTTCCTTGGTAGGATTGTATAGCTGTGGGGCTGGGAATGGATTAGGAGAAGATACACACAATAAATAAATATCATATGCATTGATAAAATAGAATAAGTTGTCAAAAATGTTACAGATTTTTTTATGTCTGTGAACATATTAAGAATAACGAGTTTGGAACGCCAAGGTCACTTGAGCCCTCCACCACCAAGGTTCTTCATAAAATTATATTCGGATCTTCTTCTTCTCATTTCTTCAAATTTCATTTAAAAAAATCCAGGTGTTTTTTTTACATAAATCTGCATACTAATCTGATGCCCTAAAGTGTGTAACAGCTGAGGTGAGAACATCCAAATGTGCAGCGCTCCTAACGAAAAAGCATGATGCTTCTCATGTCTCCTTATTCAAATAATTATTTGTCTTTCAACAGACGTGTAATTTGGAACAACTTTACAAGAGAAAACAACTCATGAAAAAGTTGATTAAAAAGCCAGTACATCAAATCTATTACAATAAAAACATGTAACCTTTTTTGAAAGAGTAATAATCTAGATCATGTCATATTCTGCTTTGGTTCCTCTTATTAAAACCTTTTGTTGAGACAAGGTTGAGAAAGGCAAATTCATTTTTCAAACTAAGTCAATTACTGTTTTGATTGCTGCCAAACATCTACGATCTGTTAAAATGATAATTCTGTAATATGAATACTAAGTTGTTCCTGAAATGAAAGCCTGCCAGAAGCTGATGTAACTCTGCTGTGTGGGGGTGTACATGCGTGTGTGTGTGTGTGCCTCAGCAGCAAACACTTACACTCTTGTCCCCATTAAGATCTTAAATACAGAAGACTGATGATCCTTGGGGTCTAATTTACATGTTTCATAATGAATAAGGCCATATTCTGACTATCTCATGCGAAGTACTCCCGTGAAATATTGATGTACATGTTGAATGATTTCATCACCTCTGGTTGAGAATAACATGAAAGATTACAGCAGAACATCATTTTCCCGTCTTTAATCCAATGCCATTTTCTTAAATTACAGTCAGTTAACTTTTACAACCGTCACCATTTGTGTCCTATTATTCTGCCCCTCTAAATGGATTTTGAAGGCAAATTTTTTTTCAAACCAACCGCTATTCCTGATTGTACGTTTCAAACCTTTTCTTCGTCCGATTGATTTTTTTTCTCTCATTGTTCTGAGTTGGAGAGAAAATGTGCTATTACAAAAACTCTTTTGCAAACTGATGCAACATTGTCAGAGCAAAATGCTTCAGCTTCCAAATGCCACCTGAAAGCTTTAGAAAAGATGAGGTATGATATCACACTATAATTCACAGTGCTGTGAAAAAGTATTTTCCCCTTGTAGATTTGCTCAGTTTTCCCCTGAAACACAAATACACAAGACTACAAGAGGCTATCCTTCAGACCAACCCAGTGTGATGTGACTGCCTGTTCCACTGAGCCCCCAAGGACACCTCTCATCCTCGCATTGATATGGCAATTTCATTTTTAGAGGAAAATTTATCCAATCCAAAATGACCCTATGAGAAAAAGTAATTGCTCCTTTAAAATAGAAACTGGTTGTGCCACCTTTGGCAGTAATAACTCCCATCAGCCATTTGTAAGAACTGCCAGTGAGGGATTTTTGGCCCACTCTTCTTGGCTTTCTAATTTAGCCACATTGAAGATCTTCAAGCAAACACTGCTTTGAAGGTTAAACTACAACTCCTCAGTCATATTTAAGTCCAGACTTTGACTAGGCCACTCCAAATCATTTTTTTTTTTTGCATTGTTGTGCTGCTGATGGTCAAACAGGATTGTCTTCACAACTAAAATCCTAAATCAGAGGACTCTAATTATAAAAACCAAAGAAAACGTAATATATATCTTCCAAAAAGTTTTACTTCTGTTTTGTCAATCCTCAGGATATTTTCCCTAAAGTCTTGGGGATTATAAATATGTTTGTTTTTGTTTCTTTTCTTATTGTTGAATCATAAAC
Organism: Brachyrhaphis roseni; assembly: GCA_903066815.1. NCBI lineage: Eukaryota > Metazoa > Chordata > Actinopteri > Cyprinodontiformes > Poeciliidae > Brachyrhaphis > Brachyrhaphis roseni. Next base: position 60,133 of record CAEFZY010005383.1, on the reverse strand, counting down.
GATGACCTTCAAGGAGAAAAGTGAGGTCTGCAGTGCTTTTTACTGGGTTCTCTTGTCACCTCCTGGATGAATCATCAATGTGCCCCTCTAAATGGATTTTGAGTAATTTTGGTAAAATTACTGCTCCATGTTTTCTATATTTGTAGATTATGACTCCTACTGTGTTTCTCTGCAGTCCCAAAGCCTTCAAATGGTATTGTACCTCTGTGCAATCTGTTTTATTTCTTTAGATTAGGGCGTAATGTGCTGCTTTTTTTGAGATCCTTTAGTCTACTTCTTTTTAAATTCTAATTATTTTGTCTTCAGTCTATTGGTGAGTCAATTTGTCTGATGATGTAAGATGAGCAAATGCTTCACAGAACTGTATTTCCAAACAGAAATGACGTGTTACTGAATCTTTTTCTTGTGTTGTGTTTTTGAAAACAGTGACCCGAGGAATGAGTCGTCCACCTGCAGCCAGCACTTGAGACGGACGTTCGGACAACGAACACCACCATCACCCTTCAGCCACTGCAAACGTTGAACAGAAGACTTGTATAGATAGTAGATTCACATTTCCATTTCTCATATTTCTCTTAAACCAGTACCTCTTAATGTTATGCTGAGTGGTGAAACCGAACCATCTGCTCTACAGTTACAGTTTGCTCACACATCTCCAGTCCAAATGATTCATCCCTCATCTCCATAACAAAGTCTTCCTCACCTTGTCTGAATCACCTCCTGAGAGGATTATGAGGCCAGCTTTAGCTCTCCTACAGTCACATTGTCTCTTGTACGTGTTTAGCGGGATGTGTATGCCCATTGTTGTGGGCTCCCTGCCACCTGCACTGCCATGGTATGTTCCCTGCCCAGTGAGGTGTGTGTGTCAGATCAAGCCATGGTTCTCCCCGGATTCTGTCTATCATGAAGCACCCACGGTGGACTGTAACAATCTGTTGCTGACGAAGCTCCCCTTGCCCGTACCACTAAACACGCACACTCTTCGCCTGCAGAGTAACTTGCTGTCAGTGCTGGACACTGCAGTGCTACATGGGCTCCCCAACCTCACCGACTTGGACCTTTCACAGAACCGCTTCAGTCATGTCAGGATGATAACTCAGAGTTCCTCCCTGCCTTCTCTGCTGTCTATACACCTTGAGGAAAACCATCTCAGTCACCTTCCAGAAGCCTCTTTCTCATCATTGCCGGCTTTACAAGAACTCTTTCTCAGCCACAACAACCTCCATTCAATTGCACCCGGAGCCTTCAATGGCCTTGACTCCCTTCGCCGTCTCCACATCAATAACAACAGACTCACAACAATTGACCCTCGGTGGTTCAGAGCATTGCCTCAGCTGGAAATTCTCATGCTTGGGGGCAATCCTGTGGAGGCTCTGCCTGAGAGGGGATTTTTGGCCCTAACATCCCTACAAAGCCTTGTACTTGGCGGTATGGGTCTGAGAAGTTTGGCTGAAAAAGCACTTGAAGGGCTTGAAGAACTCGAAAGTCTTTCCTTCTACGACAACCATCTTACCAAGGTTCCTCGACAAGCCCTGAAAAGAGTGCCAGGACTCAAGTTCCTTGATCTCAACAAGAACCGCATCAAACTGATCGAGACGGGAGACTTTAAAGACATGTTGAACCTAAAAGAGCTCGGCCTGAACAACATGGAGGAGCTTGTGTCTATAGATAAAGCCTCTCTGGACAACCTGCCAGAGCTCACCAAGCTTGAGATCACCAACAACCCACGTTTATCCTATGTTCATCCTCAGGCTTTTGTCAGGCTGAGCAGATTGGAGAGTCTGATGCTAAACTCAAATTCTCTAAGTGCTCTGCACCAGAACATCATGCTCTCCCTGCCAAGTCTGCAGGAGGTCAGCCTTCACTCCAACCCACTGCGATGTGACTGCCTGTTCCACTGGGCCGCCAGGGAGACCTCTCATCCTCGCATCAAAAGGGACACGCAAATGAAGACCCAAGTAACCCGAGTGGTGCGCTTTATCCAACCTGAGGCGACCTTATGCTCTGCACCTCCTGAATTGAGAGCACGTAGAGTAAGAGAGGTCTCTTCAGGAGAGATGTCTGCATCTTGCCTCCCAACTATTCCCGCCAGTTCCCTTCCATCCTATGTCGGAGTTCAAGAAGGGGGGAAACTGGTCTTGCACTGCCGAGCACTTGCAGAGCCATATCCTGATCTGTACTGGGTGACTCCCTCTGGCCTGAGACTTGGGCCTTCATCAAACAGTACATCAAAAGGTTTTCCAGCTTCTGCCCTCTGTAGAAACACAACTTCAGATGGCTTTAACAACACATCTGCCCTCAGTTTCCAGCACCCACAAGTTCACAATGATACTGTTTGCCAGTTCTTCAAACACTACCAGCTACAGCCTGAGGGAACTCTAGAGATCAGCAGGATCTCCCCCAGAGAGGAAGGACTGTATACCTGTGTGGCTGAGAATGCACTAGGAGCAGATACACGCAGTGTTACAGTAGGAGTGCACAACAGGGTGAAAAATAGAAAGAGGGGGCTGATGACTAAACCGAAGAAATTTCAAGCCATAAGAGTAGAAGCCAGGTTGGAGTTGAATGAGGTTGGAGAACACTACGCTATTTTGTCCTGGCAGAGCAGACAAAACCTGCCCTCCACTCGCTTATCCTGGCAGGCCATGCAGTCCAGCTCCCACACACCAACGTACACCACACGCATACTTGCTGGCACACAGAGCTTCAACCTAACTCACCTGCAGGCAGAAACATTTTACAGAGTGTGTCTACATCTAGGAATCAGTGAGGACGGCAAGAGAGACAACCTTGGGTCGGAGGAGAGCAAGAAACCTCGTTGTGTGTCGTTCAGGACCAAGGATGTGCCAGAGCCTCAGCCTGGTCTGCAGCTCAACCCAGAGCTGACCTCCATAGCGGTCACACTACTGCTTCTTACTTATATCCTGCTACTAGCAGTGCAGGGCTGGGATGCTGAACCTGGTGAGGAAGCAAGGAAGCATCACAATGCCCTCTGTGTGGATATCAAGGGTCCCAAGACTGTTATTATCGCTCAAAAGACAAAAGAGACCAATGAAGATCCAACAGATCTGAAAGAGAAGCTGGCATCATTTTATATCATTTGAGATAATTACACCCATTCCAATGCAGACAAGATAAACTTGCACACATCCATAACACGGGACATGAAATATACACTAGCACTCACACAAATGAAGGATTTAGAGATTATGGTGCAACGAGAGATTTGTATTTATTTTATATAAGCATAAAGTATATATTGACTTTGTTTCTGTGTTGAGATGTGTTGTAAAGATTGCTTATCTCCCCTTGCCGGGAAAATAAAACTGGACAATCATACTCCTGCTTAACACAGGGGAAACAACAGAGCCTGAGCTGCCTATGATCACTGGACTGAAACTAAAGAGAGCTTCATACATTTCAGGAATGGATATTTACAGAAGAGAGCAGCTCAGACCTCCGGGGTTTTGTCCTGTTTATAGTCAACATATTTCCACAGACTCGAGCATACTCTCTCCAAGCTGATAAAATTCTGCATTTCGACGGCCGCTGAAAGGACTTTCTACTGGTTTGGACAGTTTAAGTCAAAGTGATTGATGTACACGGCGCTTTAGCTTTGCTCTTGGACTGACACGTTCATCTTGCAGTACCTATATGGTGAGCTCATCCCTGATGAAACATCCCTCTCTGTTTTAAAATAAAAGTGATTTAAAAGTGACTAGTTTGAGCTTTAAATTACATTTTTTGCTTCTACTTATATTTTGTGTTTTTCTTTTAATCAAAAACTGACATGAAAAATACACATTTGACAGGACATTTAGAAAAAGTCATTTAAAAATAGTGTTGCATCATTTCAGCAAAGCTTAGGTTCTCCACCAAACCAATATGAATCTCACGCCTTCTTAGTAACGCAAGACGCAGAATGTCCCCTGCTGTAGGAGGAATGTAACTGAGAGGCCAGATTAAAGGGCGGAAAGATGCAATCGCCCCAAACTCAAGTAGCTGCTAAATTTCTCTTCTATCAGAACTGGATTTCAGGACCTCAATTTAGCTTTATGCAAAGGTAAGGAACAGAAAATGTTAAAATGTCCTGGGCTCCATCTGTTACCACAGGACCGCTGGAGATGAGCACCAGTGTTTCCTTGACCCTGCAAGGATAAGCCGGTAAAGACAATGGATGGGTGGAATATACATCTATCCACAGTTTCTGATTATCTGATAGCATCAGATCTCTGCTTAACTGTAAGAGAAACTTATTTCAAATGGACAGGAACAAATGTGAAATGCAGGGTCTGGCCTTTTAATTTTTTTAATTTAAATTGGAGAGGGTCATAGAGTAACATCAGCAGGATTCTGTCAGATTAGTTGCACCATGAACATTGTTTCCAGCCAGCAGACTATTAAAGTTCACTACTTTAGGTAAACATTTTGCACATATACTGCAGTTTTTCACATTTCGACATATTAGAACCACAACTTCCAACATGTTTTATTGTGATTTATGGACTAATTCAAAGTACTTTATAAATACAGCAGAAAATATAGGGTTTTTGAAATTTCATACAAATGTAACTTTGAAACGTTGAGTGTCGTTTTGTGTGAGTCAATAGTTTGTAAAAGAGACAACCTTTGCTTCAATTACAGCTGCATCTTTTGAGTACGTTTGCCAAGTTTTACCCATTCTTTCCAAAAATGCTAATTAAAAGCCACTTTGGTTGGAGAATGTCTAAAAACATACATTTTCAAGTCTTTCCTCCGGTTCTCAATTGGTTGTAGGTCTTGATTTGACTAGGTCATTCCAACACATGAATATGATTTGATCTAAAGTAACACTTCCTTTGTATTTCTGGCTTCATCTTTAGAGGAAAAATTGAAATATTGATTTTTAATGCAACACTGTTTTAAAATATTAAAAGAAAAATGTGTGTGCTGTGTACAAATGTTATCTGACAAATCTCTAAGGCTTTCACAGAACAACTGAAATTAGAATAAAAACATCCCCCAGCATGATGCTGACTTGACCACCATCAACTTACTAATTAAGAGGCACCTCAGTGTAGTTAGTGGTGATGGATTTTATTTAGTGGTATTTGAGTAAGACTGGCTGAAAACAAAGACGCAGCGCACATTTCAGATTAGCAGCTGTAAATAAATACTTTTTCCATAATTATCCTTTATGTTGTTCTTTCACATAACATTTTTGGACAATCCATTGGAGTTTGTGATTGCAAGATGAAAATGTGTGAAAGTTTAAAAGACATTAAAACAATTTAATGTAATTCTGTGTGAAGAATCGACACCTTGAGCATCAGTTAGGACTTCTTTATTCACACAAAACATAATACAACTCTTCAATAAGGCAAGACATTACTCTATATACATAGAATGATCTATATGTATACCATATTCAAATATTTATATAACTCTGTCATTCTTTAGTAGCACTACATAGTGTAAATACATTTTTTAAGTAAGTCATGTAAAAACAGTTAATGGATCTAAAAATTTCAATTTCTTGTTCATTCAAGGCAAGAGTTATTGTAGAAGATAATGGTTATTTTTGCAACAGAAGTTGATGCCTGAACATCGTCAACTGGTTCAGTTACTGGTTTGATTATGGGCTGGCATGGAGGCTCAGAGAGCTTAGAGAACAATGCTTTACGTAGAATTAATAAAAGGAAGAGCAAGTCAGCTTGTTTCCCACTAATTCACTATAATTAGAAAAACATTTGGTAAACACACAGGCCTGGAGCACACTGCATCTTTTACACAGCACATGTTCAGATGATGAAGATGTACAGCTTTTAAGAAACTCTCGGTGCCACAACCCATTTTTAAACCCCTTGAATTTCCAAAATCAGATTAAAAACAAACTTGGAAAAAAGCAAATCGCATACAAGCTGAATTCTGCTATTCCCACTAGCATCAACAGCTACATAGATTATTGACACAAGCTGACATCATAGTTACAGTAGGTTCTGGTGATGGTGCCTTAAAAAACAATATAATGGATTTGTTTCAGTGTATACTGAGCATGTTGAATGCAAAAACACACAGGGTTCCTTCACATTATAAAAGTCTAATTTCACAGACTTAAATCATCTTAAACATGATAAATGTTTACATTCTGAGTTTGGGGTTTCAATCTGAACATTGCCATGTTCTTTGATACAGCAAGGGGTTCATTTAGTAAATCTGCTTGAACTCAGAGGAAAATTGAAAAAACATAAACACTTCAGAGGTGAGTATGTGCAACTTACAGCAAATTGTTTGCCGCTTTAAATCAGATTTTCAAACTTAGGTAGGCTCACAGAAGCTTTAAACAAAACTAAAAATATGACAATGTTCATCTGTTATATGTAAAAATAGAATAATTCTGCTTCTAATAATTCTGATTTATCTTTAGAAATGTATTCTTCATTTTAACATTGCTAAGGGGAAATGAAGCCTGAAAAAATGTATATTTAAACTTGGAAATACTGGAAAGAAGACTGAGAGTTACAGCTACCATCTAATGACAAGAAGGGAAAGTCATTTACAAAAATATAATTCTATAGAGCTTTAACAAATAGTAGCAGTGCTGAGTATCGGCTCACAAGCTAAAAGTCCATAACCAGGAACTACGAGGAAATTGAAAATGACAACACTGCTAAATATAAAGAACTCTATCCTGTGATGCATGAGCAGTACTAGATTTCTTCACTTTTTGGAAAGTTTGAGTTTTATTGGATTGGGAAAATCTAGCAGATTTTCAATAGTAGATTGCAGAGAAGCTCCTTAAATCCCCTGGTCTGTGCAGTGAGACCAGATGTGTAAAACTGCTAAATCGGTAAAACAAGTACTTTCCTTACGTTTAAGCAACGTAAGGAAAGTTTTTATGATGCAAACTGAAACGTCATGCTTTAAGTTGCGAAAACACACCACATAGCATTTATATTAAAAACATCTTTGTAGTCATCTGATATCAAATATTGAAGTAATTTACCCATAAGAAATGTTTTCTCTTTTTCCTTATACACAACAGAGAACTGAAAAAATATATTAGCACTTTTTAACACTGTTAAACTGGAAGTATATTATAAACTCATGCTGTGTAATTTATGTATTACTCTGGCTAACCTCTAGAGCAATTAGGGTTTTTTTGGCTGATACCAATTTTCAGGTTTGATTGATTAAGATTTTATTATTCTAAGGACTGTAAGATCTTATAGATTTAACAAATGTGCTGTTCTTTGACGGAGGCCTTACTTTCAAATCCTACAGAAAATCTTATGTAATTTATGTATCAAAGCATACTGTATGTCAATAAAGACATTTCATAAGTAGGGAAAAACTATTTTTTTGTCTTTAGAAAACTGCCAGATCAAATCGTTGGTAGATTTATTGGTGAATCTCTACTTCATACACAGAAATGTTCTCCGCTTAAATATCTTTATGTTTGTTGCAACTGCATCAAGCAGGTTTGTCATATGTTCAATAAAATGCTGCACCAAGTTATATTGGTAATAAATACAGTGACCAAGCTCATAAAAACACCAGGGGTACTAAAACTTTTTAGAGTGACTGCATCACTACTGGTGTTTGTACCACAGTTTGGGAACCAATATGAACACACAAAAAAATCTGAAGATTCCCACAATCAGACACAAAGAATGAAAACTGATTTAGGTAAATGAATCCCTTTGGTGAGTTGAAATTGTAGAGCAGCCAAGGAAAATGTGAGAAAGAAGTTAATTCAGGCAGCATCAGCGACCAGCGACACCAGGTGTGTAAACTCAGCTTTGAGCTGGTAACTGTTTACTACCAGCCCTCATCCAGTAACAATTACCAAATTTAGTCCGGTTTTGATTGTTTGTGTGATCCAATTTAGGCTTCGAATCAGCAGATTCAGCAAATGCTCAGAAAAACAACAAACTTTGTGAAGACACAAATGCAGGTTTCAGCACCTGGACTTCTGCCAGTCCTGATATATATAGTCGACAAAAATTAATCCCTGTCAGAAGAGTTCTCTAGCACATGAACATTTCATTTCATAGCAGAAACAGGCTGCTACAGAGAAATCTGTCCATCTTAATTACGGTACAATATGTTTATAACTTGATATTAATGAGGCAATAATGGAGAAAAGGTGTAGAGTTGATTGCATTTTACTGTACAAGTGGAGGAACGAGTAGTATCACAGCAAATTTTAAACATTTAAACTGAAAGTGTAGTCCCTTCATTACCAGTTGCCATGGCTACCACGCATAGCTTGACTTAGCAAGAACGCCCTCATTTTACTGAGGAAGTAAAAGCTCCGGTTTCATTTCTGCCTGTGAATTAGAGGAGATGCTGTCGGGGTTCTCAACTGTTAAGTAAAGTTTAACCTCTGGCCTCACCATAAAGCTATTATCACTTCTTTTTTTTTATTTTTTAAGTCTGACAACCGTACTGCATCTTAAACGTGTGTGTTTAAAGTTCTGGAAAACAAAATCAACTGTTATAAACATAAGCAGCTAAATTTATCAACAGATGAGTAAACGTATCTTTTATCAATACATGCATGCATGGCATTCGAGCACACACAGAAGCATACGCACAACTCAGCTGTAGTTGTAGGTGAAGTTATAAGAGCTAGGCTCCTTTGGCACTGGAGGCGGGGCTTCAGGGATCGTGATGTTCTCAAGGTCGAGGAGGCGGAGCTTCATCTCCATGCTTATGAGGGTATCTAGGTCGCTGCGTGTCAGGTCACTGCCCATCTCTCTGCCCAGCAGCGCACACAGCCCGTCCGTCCAGATGCAATACTGATCATGTGGGCACAGAAACACAAACACACACCAACACACACACCCAGAGGAGGTTCGGTGAGTGAGGATCCTTCACAGTCAAATTTACTGACCCAAGTAGCTCAGCGAATGGGAATCATTCTAAGATTATACACACAGTTATGGGAGCAAATTAGAACAAAACATTTAGATTTTTATCAAAAGATGTTCAAATATTGATGCCTGATATCTTTTTCTCTGGAACAGAAAGATTTAACTGAATTCACACAACAAAAATTCACCTTATTTTCCAAAACATCGCAATGACAGATGTGTTTTCTAGTGAGGGAAAAAGTTATTTAGTCTCACTTTTGGTTGAAATAACTACAAAGACACTTGCAGTAATCAACCAAACTCTACCCTGTGAGGTGTGAGATGTTTGAAGGGTTTACTGCAACCTATGAGGGTGAGACTGCCAGATCCTGCTGCAGAAGAGCACCCCCACAGTATGATGCTTCCACCTCTATGTTTCATGGTTGGCATGAGCTTCCTTTCCAGGAATGCTGCATTTGGTTGTCCCCTTCCAGACCTCTCACGAAACGTAAACTTGTGCAGTCCTTTTTAGATTGATCAGACATCTACTTTAATGCCAGCAAACTACTGGTGTAGGTCTAATGGCTTCCTTTAGACCTACACCTAAAGGTGTGTAGGTCTAAAGGAAGACCTACACCTACACCTTTAGGTGTAGGTGTAGGTGTCCTTTAGGTCTAAAGGTCTAAAGGTGTCCTTTAGACCTACACCTTTCCTTTAGACTGGAAAGGTGTAGGTCCTTTCCAGTCTAAATCCTTTTAGGATTTTGATGACTTCTTTTTGCATCTTGCGGTCAATTTGCTTGGAGAGCCGAACCTGGGCATGTCAGCAGATGCTTTGAATGTCCTCTGCGCTTTTGTCTACTGGAATCATTTGTGTGCATTTGTGAATGAGTAAATGGTTTCTATCGTACGCCGTTTGCTTTGTGTGGTCTCTCTTCTTCAGCAGAGCTTCTGGCCACTGGCTTGAGCATACAGCCCCGAGTACACCTGAGTCAACAAAGTTAACAGTGCAGAAAGTCTTGATTTTTACTTTAATTCCTGTTTGTATTCCTTGGTGAAAGTAAATCCAGCCTCCAGAGGTTGTGGCACATTTCACGCTAATGTCACGGCTCAAGTATTGCTGTTCGTTTTACAAACATTAGATAAATATGGGCAGAGTTTCCTCCAAATACAAGCATGAAACACCATTTAAATGTTAGCAAAGTGTGCAAAAAAGGCTCTGTCAATCAGAGGTTTCTTACACCGTCTTTATGGGGAAAATGAAAACTTTTCTAGGCTCAACTTTCTGAAGGTCTCAGTTCTGTTGCAAAATGTAACATGAAGGAAGGAATAAAAGATAGAATAGAAGGAGGAAAGGAAAGAGCAAAGAAGGAATGAAGGAACACAGGGAGAAAAATGCAATAAGAAATAAAGTTTGAGAATAGAAAAGTGATTTGATATTCCCATTGCCTGTTTTGATACTTATTCAGATATGGAAAACACTGGAAACAAATTTCAGACGTTTCCATACCTTCCCAGGTCGTGTATGAACCCTGGAATCAAGATGGACATTCAGATTCTGGCTTATGTGAACTTTGTAGATGCAAAACCTTCAGTGAACCAGCCTGACTGTCTTCAGATTAACGAGAAATCAGTCAGTATCAAAACATTACTGCAGCCAGACAAGGCCAGCAGACGCAATCAAAAAATTAATACGGGGTTCAATTATTTCATCTCATTCACAATTCAGACACTGCAGCAAAAACCTGTGAACACACAGACATAGCTTGAAAATATCTTACCTCATATTTGTTTGGCGCAACAAAATTAAGCGTTTCGTCCGGATCGTAGAGGACGGAGAAGGCCAGCTCCAGCACCTCCTGACAGAACGAAACAAATTCAGCAACAATACAGCAAGGTCATGAGTCAGCAAAATGTGTTAGAAATGAATATAAATGAACATGTTAGCACCTTGTTTTGTTTTAGAGCACTTTTCTCCTTCATATGAGGGCAGTCCTTTCCTGTTAACACAGACTTGATATCTGAGACATGGACTGAAGAGAAAAAAACATTTATAATTATTAGAGAAATTTATCCTGTGACCAGATGTAGAAGAATTGTTTTGTGTTTTCTTAAAAAATACAAAAAGTAGCAGAAACAAATGAAAGTGTGTCTTACTCTTGTCACTCAGAAGCTCAAAAGGCACTTCACCCTGAGGTGACTCCTCCAAATCCCCGTAGTGCAGAACTTTGTGGTTAAGAGATAATCGGCAGAACCAGAACTTTTCTATTAAAAAATAGATAAATACAATAATCAATAAAAGCAACACTCTGTGCAGAGAAACAAATGTCTGCGGCGTTCCTCTCGGTACCTTGCCTTCGACGGTTTCCCAGTTTACGGAAGCAGCTTCCCTCGCACAACCGGTTGAGCCGCTGCTGCTTGATGAGCTCCAAGATCTCGGGTTGAATCCTCTCCCGCAGCTCTCTGCAGCACAACACAGCATGAGGGACTGGAAAACTATGAACACAAATTAATAATGTAGGAAAGGTAGAGACTGACATGATGGGCGGAGACTGGAAGTCGTCCTGGCTCATCCTTTCTGACTGCCGCAGACGCAGTATCTCAGAGTAGCTCAGGCCTCGCAGCTTGTTCTTCAGCTGGTCTATCGAGGACGGCTTCATAGCCAGAGCCCTGGTGATCTGTTCCCGGACCACCTGCATCACCTGGGCAGCGTTCACACACACACACACAAACGCATTCACAAATAACGAGGGCTGATGGAACAAAAATATAAGGCTCAAAAGCTGGGTTAATGCAGACGCATGTGAACTCTTTAGATTAGTTTTTCTATGTGATTCTTTAGGTATAATTATTTCAAATATCCCTTTTTATTCTATTGAACTTAACAGTGTCACGTGTTGCATGAATAATACTAGCGTTCACCTTCACAAGGCGCTCATTCGGTTACTATAAAAAGCTCATCTAAAAAAAGCAGAACCAAAAGCGGAAAATTGATACTAGAATTGAAAAATGCAACTTAATAAGAGGTGTACAATTATCAAGTCATTTTCTCACTGTAATCATATAAATATGTAGTAATCCAGCTGCGAACTCAATGGTCTGTGTTAATCGGTATCTAAACAGATGGGAAATACAATCCTACATTATATGCAAAACCATCCACAAAAAAAATAAACTTACTTCTGCTCAGTACATTTATTCAGTGGAGAAAAAAGTTCACAGTTTAAGAAATAATTGTTCATTCTTAAATTCTTATAAAAATCTAGAAATTTAATGTTTTTTTTCTAGCAAATTCTCTTGTTTTTCTAGAAAGTTTCTGAGATTACTCCCAAAATGTCTGAGTTTTTTGGCAGAAATTAACTGCTTACTACTACTGTAACTTTGCATGTTTGTTGTATTAAAAGAAAGACATCTAGTTTTCAGTTTCTTTTGGGCTCGACTGAATAAATTTACTTTCAGCAATAAGAACAGGATTTGGGCCATTTTCTTTTGAAACGTTTGCTATATTTAGCCACGTTTAAGAAAGAATAAAAGCTGAATTGGGTGCAGCAATGTTGCCTTTTCAGTAAAAGTCTCTCTGGATAAACTTGGTTTTCCCTTTTGTTAAAACTTGGTTGCATAAATACAAATACTTTGTGCTATACTTTACATTTTCCTATGTAAGAAAATAATGTTGGTAACAATTTTTACCCTGATTACAAATTATAAATCTTCATCTGCATCTACAGATCAAATTTGTATAATTTTTGAATTATAATCAGTCAAAGGGCCACACTTTGGACATCCATGGTCAAGGGACTAAGATAACTATGAAACAAAGATGATTTTGTGTTATGGTTACCATATGGTGAACCATTTCTGTTGAAAGATGTTTCGGATCATTCATCTTTTAAAACAAGCATCTCAGAGTGTGTTAAGCGAAAGAAAAAAATCCAGATTTTCCAATAATTAAATCTTCATAAATAAAAAATGTTATTAATCAATGATTGATTTATGGCCCAGCTCTACTACATTAAAATGTATAAATTGTTAATCATTTTATTTTATTGTTAGATTCTTTGTTTTATTATTAAAGCAAATTGCAATTTTATTCTGAAACAGAAGCTACTATCTTCAAAGTGAGATTCTGCTACTAAAATCCAGGACTTATTATTCACTGGCCCAAACATTAATCTCCCAGTCTGCCCATTAGTGCAGACCAGCGATGGACGCGCAAATGACTCTCTTTGGAGTGAAAATGCGAGTTTAGAGTGGTCATGAGTGGTGGTAGCATTGTGTGTGGACAAATTGTGTTATGAGGCAGATTTTGGAGTGTTTAGTGGTCATAAAAAGTGAGAGTGAAAGTCACTGGACACAGAAGATGCCTCATAGACAAATTATACAGCTTTATCAGCACTTGATGGAGCTTGATAAGGGTCACATTGTGGGTCTGTATGAGATTAAGCAGTCGCATCATATAATTGCTCTGCATGAGCGGTGTGCAGATGTCACTGTGGGTCGGTGTTGGAACCAATTATGCGAGGGCTACCATACGGGTCATGAGTCCATTTTCGTCATATTGTGCACCAATAATTAAAGGAAACTGGCAACTACATCTGCTGTAGGAGGACATGCTCTTGACTCTTAACAACATTTACTTTTTGTCAGTGAATATGTTGTTGTTTTTTCTTTTTGGATGACTCATTATTCTTTAGATTAATATCCACATTGATTCTGTTTTTTTAAAGCATGTAGCAAGCACAAGTTGGTTTCAGGCCAAATATAAAGGGAGAGCCAGATAATTGCAAGGAGGCAGTTTAAAGTACATGGCAACCAAAGGTTCTAATTACCTCACCTCTAAAATTAGCAGACAAATAAAATAAACAGGAACAAATCAAATTTGCTCTGTTTGTAAAGGTTTCCATGAGAGCTGCAGGTAAATAAGCTGTTACCATATGGTTTAAGATTTGTTTTGGAAAGCTTAGGCATAAAAAAATTGAACGCTTTTAATTAATGTGTGCATCTGAATATAAACACGAGCGTTCTGTAATCTCAGACCTTGTTGAAGTCCTCCGCCGTGGCTCTCATCTCCTTCCATGTTTTATTAAGCAGCTGGATGCAGACGCAGAAGAACTCCTCCCACGCGCGGTCATGAGTGAAGAACATGGGGTGATAATCATTGCAGCCCTCGTTTGCTAAACAGAAAACAATTTCAAATGTGTAAACATGGGTTTGGCCAAATTAGATGCCGGGGATGCACAGACACACTGGTCAACCTGATCATCAGCATGTAAAGTGCAGCCACTTTGTTGCATTGATCTTGCCCTGAAACTGCCAGGATTATTGGCCCTGCTGTTGCTGCGTCAGAAAGAGTTTATTAGCAGAGACACTGGAAAAAATCTCCAGATGATCAGAATCAGCCAATTTATTCTTTGGCAGTCCTAATCAGTGATTTGAAAATAAAGATCCAATCTCTTTTTTTGTTCACTGAACACAGCAAAGCACTGAGAGGGGTAACACCACTGCCGGGTTGACAAGCTGTTATTGAGGGATATTGACACAGTCACAGGAAGCTTAAAATGTGCAAGAAAGTTCAAGGATGGCACTGTGTTTTAAACAGAGGCATGTCAAGAGATGCTTGTGCTTTCTTCAAGCTGCCAGACAGCAAAAGAAAACAAGAATACAGTTGTTTTCTTCCGAGCTTTTCCCCTCAGTCTGTCATGAAATATGCTGGGTTTCCAAGTACTGGCAGCCTCTTGGAAATCTTAAAAAAAAAAAAAAAATGAAAGGGTTGACATTTCTTAGAAAAATATACTTAGAATGGTGCTTAGTGCTAGCCAGTTTAATGGTTTTATTTGATGTACATAGGGTTCTGTTCGTAATTATGGTATACTTGATTCCTGTAAAGTGTCTTTAAGTGTTTAGAAAAGCGCTGCATGTTATTAATTATTATTATTATTGTTATTAAAGACAATTTCAAATGTCACTTTTGCAGGCATGTTGTCCTTGTTTTAATAGTTTTGGAGTCCCATGTGTAACACTTACAGCCCCCTCCATTCCTGATATGAATTAATTATTTACTAATTATGACAGAAAAGATGCTAAGAATATTAAAGTTACAATAAATTGCATGTATGATTTAACAATCTGATATGCAAGTAACACAGAAACGCATACCAAAGCTATTTTTTTTCTCAAAATTTTGAGTGGAACAAAATTATTATTTATTCTAAATAGATGTAGAAAAATACTGGATGTTTTCTTATGTGGGGCATGCTAAACAAAACAAAACAAAAGTTATTGAGTTACAGTTTTTGTGGTAGAAGAGTAAATGAGATTTGCTGTGCGCTTTTTGTTAGGAGGCGTTTTATTTCTACATACCTTTGTAATGCAAAGCCTGAAGGACTTTAATGTATCTGCAAAGTTTCTGATGCAGAAAGTGAAATCCCTGTAACTCTAGGTCGCCAACATTATTTAATTCTACTATAAGGAGTAAAGATTAATTTTGTGCAGAAAGCATATAAAGAATTACTATGATACTCTTCATGGTTTCTGAGGATGGCCAATTAAAATTAATATGACAAGCTTTACAAAATTTGGGAAATCAGACACACAACCTCTAATTATTTCTCTCTCTCCTAGCACACCTTTTACACCCAGAGGCAGATGTACAAAGCCACTTACGCAGTTCTCCAACCTGGAGAATCTCACACAGCATTCGAGTAAGTTCGATCGCACAGCGGCCAAAGGGACACTCATGCTTGTCCTCCCGACTGCTGTTCTCCAGCACGATCTATCATAAATAGAAAGACAAGTTAAGGCACGGCCAGGCTTTTCAGCTCCTTTAGTAGGTCAAAGTCATGTGTGATTCCAGAACTGACTCTGATGTAAGTATCCTGATGAACCCTGGCCAGATAAAGCATATTATCCAGAGCCAGCATCCCAGGAGGAGTCTGGGTAAAGTCCATGGCTGGGTTCAAATGGTTCTGTGTTTCAGACAGAGATAATGAGGCACAAGCAAGAGAAAACAACACTTTGGTTTTTCTGTTTGAATCGGATTGTGTATCTAGTGAAATCTGCAGAGCGAGCTCACAGTGAACCCAAGCATCTTGTAGTCCTTGGTGTACATTGCTTTCCTCTTCTCTGTACCGGTGGGATCAGTGTCTCCATCAAAGGCAATTCTACGCAGCTCAAAAATGATGTCCCTCTGAGCCTGAGACAGGAAAAAACAACCATGTTAACAGCTTATCAGCATAAAGAGGGAAACATTTACCATGATAGCACCAAAATTACAAAAGAAGCCAGAAAGTAGATGGGTCAATCAGTGATGAGCAGATGGCTTGCAGCAAGTACTGGCAAAAACGGCAAAGGCTTAATTTTCCGGTCTGCTGATTGCACTTAAAGCAAATTTATCAGCGAGTGTGCTACCCACGTAATAGGATGTCTCTATTAAACCTTCGCAGCATGCACCCACTCCCATTTAATTAGCCACGGCTTTCATTTTAACATGCAACGGCAGATTGTCTACATGCTGGCGTTTTTTACATTCATGAGCATTTAGTGGTGCCTAAATGCATTTTAGGAAGACTATAGAACATGTGTTGGTAAATATAAATAGCAAATATTTTGCTGGAAAATCTCACCTGATCATTGGGATCCATTTTGGTCATCATCCTTTCTTCCAAAAGGTTAAAGGTCAACACCTGCAGCACGTACAGCTGATGTGCCATCTCTGCTTTGATTGGTCGATTTCCCCTGATGACGTGCTAAAAGAGAAAGCGCCACAGCAATTAGAGCATTCGTGTTTCCTGCTATAAACTGCAGATAAAATTCAACAATACAAAATGTTGGACTCTAATTAGTTTAAAAATAATAATATTTCTGAACCTTTTTATTTACAGCCACAAAGATCACTGTTTTATTTGAGTTTAATGTGATAGACTGACATCTAACACAAAGAGATAAATAAATCTAAAATTAGACCACCAAATATTAGAAAATTGTAATTATTTAAGACCAACTCAGTAGGTCTTAAAAGTACATAGATGTTGTAGTTATGCATCAATTGTATGGAAGAGGATTAGGGCCACCGGAAAAAAAATAATAATTCTGACTTTAATCTCTGAATTCCAACTTCTGACTTTAAACTCATTAAAATCTAAGAACGTCTCAGTTAAAATCTGAACCTATTTCCAATTAATAATCTGTGAAATACCCTAAAGTTTGTCACTATGATGTGACAAAATGTGAAATACTTCAAGTGCTATGAACACTCTTGAAAGTATAATATATATATAATTTAAGTGCTTTGTACCCACACTATTCATGAGAAGTGCAAAGTGACTCAAGGGACAGGAGGGAAATGGCACATATTGTATTGTTTCAGGTAACTATGGCTCATTTAAAAGTTTTCGGAATCACAAGGATTTATTCCAAGAAAAGTTTGAGTTTCTCCAGGAAACTGGAGCGCAGCACTTTTGTCGATGACATTTACAGCCAGTTCAGGCAGGTCTTTCCTGACAAGTGCCAAGAGAAATCATTTTCAGAGCAAATTATTTTCCACTTCATGGACTCGATGCCGTATCACATTTACTGGTTTGGGGTCTCGGCTTTCTGAGTGAGTGAAGCGTTCGATTTTCCAGAAACAAACTTTTAGTCGCAGGAAAGATTTTGAGGAAGCTGGATGCTGAGAATTACTGTAGGCTGTGTTTAATTTGACCACAACACTGATCTCCTCACATCTATCATGTGTTTATTCCAACATAGAGTTTAATACTCACATTTAGGATTATGGACCGCAGGTGTTTCTGAGCCAAAGTGCTTGCCATTTCCTGAGGATACACACAAGTCAACAAGAAAATCTAATAATTGACAAAGATTTACAGGAAAGCAAAATTGCAGAGAAGAAACTTCACAGAAGTACACCAACACAAAATTAGAAATTCTAAATCTACATTTAGTTTGAATGGCATGGATTTGCAAAGTAACATTTAACGTGGTCTAAGATGATTCTGCTAGGAGAGTCTTCCTGCTGCAGCAGCAAGCTGCGTTTATATTTTAACATGATCAGATTATGTTATGGCTGATTGTGACACAAAAAGATCAGCAAAGTGAGGGAGGAGAAGGGCTATGGGGCGGCATGAGCAGCTGAAAGGACGGGTACTCACAGTGAGGTGCTGCTCCAGTGGGTTAGTATACTCCTCCTATGAGTGGGTGCAGGGAGGAGGGACATGGGTACCACAGTAATGGAAACAAAAAGTGCAAACGCACGGACAGTGAGACTCAGGCATTACAAGCATGCAGTGGAATAAGAAGATGACTCACATCACATGAGAAAACAGGCTGCTGATGGCAGCTGGTGTACCCTGCACATACTGAGTTTATCTAGATAATTCTCCCTCCTGTCATAAAAATCAATAAACATGACTCTCTGTTCTTTTTATTGCATAAAAAACACACAAATGGAAGGGACGCACACCTAAAATATGAAGAAATAAAAAAGTAATCTCAGTTTTAAAGAATAGCTAGAACAAGATTCGGGAGTTTTTTTGTTTTGTTTTTTTGGTTGGAAATACAACAAGCTGAGCAGTGAGAGTCAGATCGCATTTGTACTCTAGTCCCTCTCCTCTCGCTCAGGCACCAAATCTGACTCAGTTCGCCCTCCAGTGGTCAGTAACAACCCATGAAAAAAAGTCCACACATCCTTTCTAACATAACATCAAGTCCATTTCCATATCAAACATCCATCCACTGCCTACATCTGCTTAATCAGAGGTAGAACCCATCTCCGTTGGTTCACCCTGAACATGTCGCCAGTCCATCACAGGAAACACAGAAACACACAACCATGCACACCCTCACCTAAAGCAAATTTAGAGAGACCAATTAATCTAACATTTATGTTTTTGGACAGTGGAAGGAAGCCGGAGTACCAGAGAGAACCCACACATGCACAGGGAGAACATGCAAACACCATGCAGACAGGCCTCAGGTTGAGATTTGATCCCAGGTCTTTTTTGCTGCAAGACAATAGAGCTACCAACTGTACCACCGCGCAGCCCTCCATAACTAAATCAACAACAAACATGTTACCTTAGAACCTGGTTGAATAAATTATATCTTCAATTTCTGGATTTTCTTTAGCCCTTATTCGTGTAATCCAGTAGCTACTGCCAAATTAAAATCCTTGCTTATTTAAAATATAATTTGAAAGGATTTTCCTGCTTTTGATGTTACTCTGAGTGATTTCTGCCTAAAGCTCCCTCTGCAGTCATGAACTGCTGCTGCTGCTCATGGTCTGTTGCCATGAGTGTTCAAGGATGAATGTGAATTAAGTTGTGACAGGTAAGGAGTAAAAGACAAGCTTTTTATTAAAATTATTTTGTTCAATTCGTTTCTAAAATTATTGAGATGAATCGCATGTGTTTTTGTGGTGAGTCTGTGTGCATTGTAGCCTGAGTTTCCTGTTCTTAGTTGACACAAGAGGCACACAGTCTGGTCTTCTGCTGCTGTTTGCTCCGAGGTTTACACAGCTGTGGGATGATATTCTACATTTCTGCCCATTATACTCTGACATCTGGCATCAACACAGGAGTGTTGATGCTCATTTCTATTTGTTTTTCATAACCATTCTGAGCAACCCTGAGAGACGGTTGTGCATGAAAATCCCAGCACGTTAGCAGTATGTCATATACAAAGACGTGCTTTGTTGTATGTTTGTAAACAATTGTGTACCTTATAAAATGGACAGGGAGATTACACTGTTTAGAAAATAAACCATTTTTTTAACTACATCTGAGTTTATGAAGTACTCAAAGAACCAAATATATTGTTTGGTATTTACTGGCAATTTAATTATGTCTTTCCATTCCATTATTTTACATTATCAATTACTTCAGCAAGATATAAACAAAGTAAAAGAATATAAAACAAGGATACAAAGTAAGTTGTAGTGCAGCACAGAATTGACTGTTAAATGTTATTACAGCACAGAAAGAATCAGAAATTAGATTTTATGACAGTCTTTGTATTGGCCTATCTGTCTTTGCTACTAACACAAGATTATTTTTTTCTGCATCTTAGCTGAAATATGTTACTCAACAAAATGTTATTTTAGCTATCTCAAAAAAAATGTTAGTTTTTCATTATTTTATTAAATCTAAATTATAGATGCACCAATCAATCACCCAGATATTGGAATTGGCCGATTTTCCCTTGATTAAATTGACTTTGTTCTTATCCATGAAATGTATTACAACTGAGAACTCCCAGCATTTTTTGTTTAAAAAAAAAAACCACTTACCAACAGGATGGCTTTTTTAGGATCAAATAAATTAGAATATGGGGTCTGATGAGACTTGAAAATAATCTCTAAGCAGGTATTGAACATACTCTTCATTATCACACCCACATTTTTATACGAGAAATGTCTCTGTCATTAGTATGATGTAATATTCTAATCTTAAGATGTTTTATTAGCTGTGAGCAGAAAATCATCATAATTAACAGAAATATATTCACTATTAATAACATTACAGTTTATTGAATATCCAGTATGCGTTCATGATAAATGGGAATAGTACTATAATTTCTACATTCTCTGTTGGCTTTAAAATGTCTACCTCTATTAAAGAACCTTTTTTCTTTTTTATGTAGAATAATAATTTGGAAAAATATGTCGGAGTTAGTGAAAGTCTACATTTATATGTCAAATCTCAAAGAAAACCAAACCTCAATTTCAGCCTGATCGGTGCATCTCTAATTAAAACAGTTACAGCTGACAAAAAAGTCTGCAGTAAAACAAATATGTACATTTTAAAGGGAAGGGAGGCTATTGTAAGTGATTGTATTACTACAGCAGAAATCACAATATAAGCGCTTGCAGACAACGTATTTCAATGAATCTAGCTCAAACTAACATTAACAAACATTAGCAGCTACTGTGAGCGAATGTCTGCAGCCCTATAGCAGCAAAGATACAGAGGTCTATGTATAGATGGCTTTCTTTAGGAGGTAGCATGAAGTAATGACAGCAGTAAGTATCCAGTCATTCTCTCTAATGCAGCCAATGCTGCTGAGAGCAGTTCACTGACCTGCCGTCTGTCTTCTGGCGCCTTCAGGAAAAGAGCGTTGATGAGAGCGATGGCGTAGGTCTGGATTTCCTGATTTGACCTGAGGAAATTACCAGGATTGCAACAACCAGTTAGAAGCATCATGCTCCACAAATATACAGGATCTTTAAAAAATAAAAAAATAGGCTAGCAACTACTCTGACTACAAAAAAGGGACTGATGCCGGCTTTTAGAAAAGCTTCTCTTTGACACCAAGATTTTGTTTTAGTAGAAATTTATTGCAACCAAAGAACCAAAGCCAGCATTTAAAATGTGCTGGAAGTGTCTAATTCCTACAATGGAAAATCTTCTTCACATTTAGACCTGTGGCAGTCTTTCAAAAAATACAATCAAAATTTGTTATTATTAAGAGGAGCCATCTTGCTCTGGTGGCTCCTGGTCTGCAGCATTTCTGGGGTGGAGTTAATAGAGTCACAGATTGATAACTCAAAGCAGACTTGATTATACATACAGATATATTCTGCGGCTGCTCAGAGCTAACATGCAATAACATTATTTCAAGATTGTTTTGTTTCCTTTTTTTTAAGAAGACCCACTGAGATCGGAACAAGAAGCCAGAAATTAGAAAGAAAACAGTAAAAGTAGTTTCTAGGGGTGTAACGGTGCAGCTATCACCTCGGTTTTCAGTCACAGATTGATCGGGATAAGATCAACAGACTCTGATTGTACTGTTATATAATTAGGGTCAAATTGAAATGCATGTAACTGGATATAGAGCTGACTAGAGCCAGTGAATTGGAATGAACCGGCTTGGTTTAAAATGAATCCAGACCAAACTGGAGTCTGATTCTTCAGAACAGTCAATGGATTGTATCAATACATTGATAGAATACTTTCAATAGTTAATTGAGCAAACTGTACTGGATGACAAATATGTTAAATTCGAATGTATGTAAGATCAATGATTCTTTTTTTGTAAAGTGCTTTCAGACAACATTTGCTGTGAATTGGCGCTCTACATATAAACTGAATTGAATTGAATAACTGGATTGGACCCATTTCTCATGTAAAGTGCCTTCATATAACATTTTTTTTTAAATGTGATGCTGTACAAATAAGCCAAATTAAATTTGCTTTAACTAAGCTAAGCAGTGAACTATGGGCCTCATGTCAAATAAGTCTGTTTCTAATAACAAAACTAGAACAAAATAAAGTGTTTCAATAACTTGGCCTTAAATACACGCAGAATATAAGACTGAATTATGCAGAAATAACAAATAATAAATGGGCTAATTTGCTTTTTCACTTGGTATAAAATTGCTTTAAAACTTTGTGCGCTTGTGGGAAACTAGTGGCATCTTGTGTGATAAACATCCACTCTACCAGGCATTGCTAAGCCCACATTACATGACAAATAATGGGTGGAAATGAGAAAGATACGACAACCAAGCTTTCCATACTTCTTTCTCTCAGCTACTGTATGCACTGGAAACTCAAATACACTCTGCAAACAACAGACTGAAAAAAGCATGTGGGTCTATGGCCTCCAGCAGGTCTTCATTACCATCATTCCTGCACTAGTTTAGTTTAAAGTGCTGTATATAGTAGCTTAATGTACTCATTCTCCGTTAAGGCACTTAAAAAAGCAATAAAAACAAATCTTCGCTTCTAAATGAGAGGAGAGATCACCTGTGACTCATTCTGATTTCATCTCTTTGTGTACCTATGGGAGACATCTCTGTTCTGTGGTAGTTTAATGCAAATACATGAGCCGCTACACCCCCAGTTCTACCAAACTTAATATAGTTTGTCTTTTCTCGCCTAAAAAAATCCTTATCTTTGGTGTCACTCCTAATCATACTTTTACATCGGTTTTATTACACAACTCCTGTTACAACATTTTCCCCTCATCCCCCCCGAAACAGAGTGCAGGAAGCCCCTGTGCATGTGTGTGTGCTCACACTTGCAGGTGCCCGATGAGCTGTCCCACGGTGATCTCCTGGGCCACGCGATGGTAGAGACTGTGGCTGTTCAGGACCATGCTCTCCAGGATGGCCAAGGAGCGCTGCAGGATGGACACATCCACCATGGGCTGGTTCACATAACCTGCAATCTGAGGAAATGCAGAAGCAATGCATAAAGTTAAAAAGCTAATAACTGTAAACCAAGACAAAATTCAAACATTTTTATAAAAGAAAGCTTCATAAAGAAGTTTCTTTTGAGTGAGTCTCAAGGCAGCAGAGCGGTTCACTGAGGAAAGCTATTTACATACACACTGCAGCAGATTAAAATCCTGAATTACTAGGCAACATCACCCACACATTTCCGGCATGTGAGTGAAACGGACGGAAGGGCAAACAAGCACACAAAACAGCAGCAGGAAGAAAAAGAGAAAGAAAGACAAACCTTGAAGTCGCAAACAGTGAGCATTTACAAAGAGTTTGTGTAAAATTGCCGTGAGTAACATAACATGTTTGTTCAATAGAGGAAGCACCTGTTTGATGAAGGAGAGGGAGATCAGATCCCAGGATACAATGCCATGATCCATCAACTCCAGGAACGCAGTGAGAGTGAAGGCCAACATTTCCCCAAAACTTGGAGAAAAAACTCACAATTAGTCCAGGATTTTTCAGAAGGTGAGACTTAAAAATGAAGTATGCAAAAAATAAAAAAATTGATTTCATAAACATGAAGGGCTTGGAGTTAGGTCTCGATAGTTGAAATGAATACTTACTGCGTGCCACTCTCGACAAGTCGAGCCAGAGTCCCTATGCCTTCCATATTTATGAACTCTGCAGCAAAAGTCGGATCTGCGGACAACTTTGCGAGCTCCTTCAGAGCCTCGAGGCGAGCATCAATACCATGCGACTGGATCCTCTCCAAGAGTTGACGAGCAGCACGAGCCTGGTAAAAGTCAAAACATTCACTGATACTACTGTTACCTTATCTCATTGATTTACCAGAGGCTTATCTATGGGATTTTATTTTATATCGTACGCTTCCACTTGTAGGGGAGGACAAAAACACCCCTGCAATGACTGCAGCACCAGCCACAATTATTGGCACCCCTGCTTAAGACATTTATAAAAGCCTTAAAATAGCCAGTTGTTATGGAAACTCTGTGTACCCAATATTCCAATGTCTTTTGCTGCAGTTCCCTGTAGTAAGCTTCAAAGATTTTTTCTTTAATTACCATCTTTCTATGACCATTACCCGGCATTGTTTTAAACTTTTGTATATGACGTATTGCTCTGTAGATACAGTTAAGTTCAGATAAGAAGTCATTTTCTGGAAGTTATTTTGTTACTGCATGAACCTTTTCCAGAAACTATGGTTCTGCGTCAAATATTTACTTCTTTTGGTACATTTTAGAGATTTCTGTTTCAGTTTTCTCTTATTCTTTACATTCTCTGCTTTATCTTTGTGTGTGGTTATGTTCACCAGCTCTCATGTTTAGCTGGTTTTCCTGATCGCAGTTTTTCCATTGTGCGTACAGTCTGTAGCTATCCGTCATCTTTTCCCTCCTGGTACATTTCCTTCCGGCTTGGCCCAAATCGCTCTGTGAATGTTCGCAGAATCCCAAAGTATAGCAGTGAACTTGACAAGCAAACTGATGTGGAAAAGGGAGCTAAAGCATCTAAAAATAAAAAGTAAGCTGGAATGCAATCCTCAGCACCTTTGTTAAACTGGAGATAGAGGTATCAGCTTCACTCTCAGAGCACTTAGATGCAGGGCGGGATTAAAAAAGGCAGGTAATCACACATGATTACAGAGAGACGGTGACTAGTGCTATGAAACACGACAGACATTCTCAACTCCTCTTAACCTTATGAAAGCAGAGTGTGCCCCTCGCGCCATGCTAACTTGGTAAAGCTATAATTTGCAGGACTTGCCAGAGATTGAAGATTTTTAAGTGCAGTCCAAAGTAAAGTCTGGCAAAAATCTTGAAATGGATACTGGTTAGCAAAAATTATATATTAAGCTACTATCATTAATATTTTATGCAAGTGTTTCTAACAAATTAAAAACAAATTTCATGATTGTGAAAAAATATTTCCGCTCTTTCAGACTTCTTCTGTTTTATTTATTTTTTGCCACTCTTAAATGTTTCTGATCTGATGTAAATGCAAATTATAGTTTTCAAACCCTGACTTCATTAATTAAAGTAAAAAAAAATACTATCCAAACTAAACTGGCTGTAATCAATCCCTGCTCTTCCATGCCATCTCCCTTGTTAAATCATTAATTAACTGTGATCACATTTTTTTTACTACAACACCCACACCCATCCTCATTACTGCTGAACCTGTAGAACAACAAAAAAATCACTTAAACACAATTGGTCTGGCAACATTAAGTAGGTCAAAATATCTCTAAGGAATCTCTTCTAAGGAAATGTGTAAGGAGTTTAATTTTTAGCACTGCTAGTGGAAACAAAGCGAACTTACTGGGGAAATTGCTAATCGAAGGATTGTCCCATTCTTAATGTCGCCGCGGCTCTGAAAAATAAAGGGCAACTTAGGGTCAATATTGCTTCACTGTGACTTTAACACAACATGGTGGGAAATAAAAACAAAGAACAAAACCTGTTCAGTGATGTAAAGCTGAGGACCATCAGCATAACGGAGAGCGAACTGCTCAGAGCCCGACAAAGACCACCTGAGAGTGCAAATATAGAGAGATAAAGTTAATACGCATTAATATTGATTTGAACCGAGTAATTGCAAGTAGCAAAATGTGTGATTGTTAGAGAGCACAGCATACTCAAGAGTGCAAGAACAAAAGGTTGGCCAAGTCAGGCCATTCTTCCCGGCAGATGTATTTACACGAGAGGCAAAATGCAACTGTGAAGGGAGTTTTCAGTGGGAGTTTACAGTAAAAGTGCAAAGGATTTTCAGCTTCCAGTGGCAGACGAAGGCAGTGGGTACATGCAGGCATGTTCAGAGGTGGATTGGTAGGAAAAATGTTAAATCGTTTGTACATTTTTACTACACTACCAAAGTACGAAGAAAACAACCCTAAATGATAAATGAAAGCATAAACATCTACTTTACCATAGGCTGATATACAGTAAGGGATGTTTGAGTCTTAAAGGCATGTAACTCAGATTTTATCAAACACTGAACAGAAAACCCACTCAAATTTAAATCTGAATTTAAGCAGAGGTAGAGGTGCAACATATTCATTGGTTGCTGGCGCTGTATTCTTTAATCAGCAGCTAAAAAAAGAGAAACTTTGTCTTTACATAGAATACTCCAGCAGTAAACCACATACCATACCTTACTAATTTGACATTTTGTTCATGGCTTGTGTATTTTATTCATATTTTATGTCAAAGTGAAAGGACTTTTATTACAGTTGTCAATGTGATAATGACAACACTGATCCCCATCCTAAACTTGGCCCCATGCTGAACCAATATAAATCAATGGATAATTAAAACCCTTGCAAAAAACAAAAGCTATTTTGCAATTTTGACTATTTTTAGTTAATAAATTAAAAGATTTCCCCATTTTAAATAATCTGGAAATAGTAAAATAAAAAACTAAGGGAGATCATTCTTACCCATCACATACTTCCCGTATTATAGAGGGTAAGGGTCTCTTCTGTAAAAGCAGAAAACAATGAATGGATAAAACAGAACAATCTGTCTCAGTAAATGATCTGATTTTACACCAAACTTTTCCAATAATACTGAACACTCTCCCCATTTACACTCACAACTGCTCCCACATTTACAGACAGATTGGTAGGCAGCTTTGGTTAAGTGCAAGCGAAAGTGCACATCAACATGTGACAGGAGGAGCCTAGAATCAAACCTACAACTTTCCGGCTGCAAGATGACTACCGCTGACCCATAGTCACCACACAGTCATGACAAGAATGACTTAGAATAACTACTGTAAGTAAGACTAATCCGGTTTTTCCTACTTTACATAAATAGCAATGCTTAACTAAAATGACTTTCAATATGCAAATTAAGGCAAAGAATTAACAGAGGCATTTAAAGTTTCTCTCTACTACATACCTGGTCCATCTCTATAAGCTGAGCATTGGCACCGGGCCACTCAATGGCAACCTTCACAATGTCAGCTGGGGGTGGCATGCCTCTGTGTTGTGGTTAGAGCACCCTACAGGAAAAAAGAGGAAAGAATCCCTGTTGATCAGCATCAACAGAGATTTTAGGAGAATTAGCAGCAGCTCATCAATGGCTTTGTAAACTGAAAAATTCAGCTGTAGTCATAACACCGAATGTAAACTGACAACACCGACCTTGATGCACTTTAATAAAGAAATCAGATAGCGGTTAGGAAGATGCCTTGATGCATGAACAAGCAATAATCTGGTAATTTTATTTTATTCTAGCTTCAAAATTACAACCTTTATCAAATAACCTGCAGCATACTTTTTCTCTTGTATGCATTCCAGATTTTTGATTAAAATAAATCTGAATCACTCAAAATTGGATTGACAGGTCGTACTAAAAAAAAAAACAATCGCTTATTGCTAATATAAGTTTGAAGTACCGTCTCAAATCTCAACTCTAATCATTTTGTCTTAATTTTAAATTCATAACTTTACATGACTGATCTTTCAGACACAGTATGATGCCGCATCTGCTCGTAATATACAAAATTAAGAACCACAAAAACATCAACAAGGCTGGATAAAATTATTTCAATGTTATTACATCTTTTTATATAAGAGTTCTTAAAAAGAAATCAGAATCTGTGCATCTCTAATAGAGGCAAAGCATCTTTTCAGTGCTCACATTTAATTACTGCTTCAATTTAACAAACCTACTTCCCAATCTCCAACAACAGCTTTGCAGCAAATGAGAAAGAAGAGAACAACAAGGACCAGATTTTTGGCACAAATAAGTGGGTTTGCTTTTTTTCTGACAGAGAGAGGGAGAAAAGGAGAGAACACAAAATAAAAGATGACATGCTCGGCTGATGATTTGAAAACTGTTTTCTGGAACAGAGAGAAGAAACTGCTGTTCTTCAAATGGCTCCGTGCATTCTGATTAGTTTCAGGATTAAATAAAAAAAACACTTTGTATGGCTCATTTGAAAAGATTTTTTTTTATCACTGCTGGGTTGTTGGATTTAAAAAAAACAATAATTGCCTTCCCCAGAGAATTATCAATGATGCAGTATGATTAAGCTCTGCAACACAAACTTTGTAAGGAGTTTGGGTATTTGTTCTAAAAATAACCTCACCTGCCAGTTTACAGTGATTGAGCTGTCTGACAAGCTTGCCTTTTGATCCACTTTGAAATAAAGAAAAAAAATGTCCTAAAGGTATTTTGCTCTTTTGTGAATCCAGCATCATTACCAGCTCCACATGATAAAAACATCCTGGAAAGTTGGAATAAAAATTCAAGCTGTCAAGTCCAGAATAACAAGCATGCCTGAGTGCTTTGATCTCCATATCTCCGAGCCATGGGACTACTGAAGTGTTCTCTCTCTATTATCTGTCACAACAAAGAATAACAGATGAACACTGGGTGATATACAACACAAGCGCTTTAAATCTTAGCAGTAAATGACATTAAAGAGAAAATTTTAATTCAGATTCCTACTTGAAAAAAATTATTTTCAACAACAATGTCTTCTCATCTACACTAGACACAAAAATGTCATCAGTGTCAAATATAAGAGTTAGCTGCAATTAAGAAGATAAATTGTTTCTCCAAATAACTTTTAATAGCTTTAAGGCTAAATATAATTTTTCAAGTAGATGTCAGATAGCTTGGAGGCTTAGCAAAGCAGGGAAAATAAAAAAGACAACAAAAACTGTAATTTGCTAAAGTTAAAATTCAATTTAGACCTTCCATTTTTTGCTCTGGTTCAAACTAGCACTGTTGCATCAGCTCTCCTATTTCTCCAAACAACTACAATATGTTATATTAGGCCGTGTAATGATTGGTTATGTCTCACTCTTCTCCATATCATTCTTAAGGTCAACTTCATAATTCCTAGTCCACTCTACTATCCACTTCATTGCGAAGCCTGTGTGACATAACTCATCATCTACCCAGTATTTTCCATTACGGGTCTCTGCGGATGTCCACGTGCAACCCAAATGTTTGTGACCGGGTTGGCTACGAGTACAAACAGGAACAACAAATTCTCTAAGCTGGAACCAAACACGGCAGATAAACTGCAGATCAGACCATGAGCACAAGAAAAACAACAACAAATGTAGTGAGGAAAGACCTGCTGTTTTTCCTGTGTGAATAATTTATCTCACAGGCACAAGAAAGATACAAAAACTCCATTAATATTCTGGTGAGAAATCACTTTATTCCTTCTTTTCAGATCTCTTCTTCTTCTACTCCTCTGAGAAGACGGTTTAGAAAGCAGTACATTATCACCCCCATCTGAGGCTGAATGTTTAGATGTGCAAAGATTGAACGGGTGCACGTTTGTCTATAAAGTCCATGCAGCTAGCATATTGTGACAGAGAATCAAACTACAATGCAGTAATGTAGCCATCAACAGCATTCCAAAGACACAGCTTGTCAAGCCATTCAAAGTATTTTAGTGTATCTCTAGTTAGTTTTCTCATAAAGTTAAAATACTAGCATGAGAGTCAGATGTTATGTCCTTCATTCGGCTCAGACACGGATAACAAAAAATAATGTTGCTGCAACTAATTATTGGAAATGTAAATTGTTTTCTTATCTGATAAACCTTAGGCTCACAAACAATACCCAAAATCACTTTGGTTGGTATGGCTGTCTAAGCTACTAAACTGTGTTGTGTCTTTCAAGAACATTAACTGATTTTTTATGTTCAGAGGAGATCCTATGAAGGCTGTGTAATCTTTAGGAAACCATTAGGGAAAGTTCCCTAAAGTTTAGTAACTTGATGGGACATTTCAACTAATTTCTGCTTCTTTCAAATTAATTTAATTGTCTACGTTTTCCAGTTTTTTGATTAACTCTTTTGTAACTTTGCAATGTATTGAAATTCAGTTATTATTACAATATTAATGTGAGGACTTTTGCCATCACAAAGAGTACTTTGGATGTAATATTAGGCATGCTGTGAATAGGCGGGAAGATACTTATTTACTGCATTGTATAATGAATAAAGCTTTGCGTTATTTTTAACTGTACAGTAAGTCAAGCTGTCATGTGGGTTGTGGACAATAACTTCCCTAACCTCAAGACGACAACCCACAAACTAAAGTGATGGAAACTTTTTTTTTTTCCATTCCTTGTACTGTCACTAGATTCCGGGCTTCCGCCATGTTTGTTTTCCTTTCTCCGACCCGTTAATATTAATTTGGCTGCACGCGCTGTTGCGGTATCTTAGCAACAGTCGCCCGGGAGCTCCAGACTGAAAGGAAATCTGAACAGCTCAAAAGACTTGCTCTGTCCCCCAAACAGCTGCTTTTCACTGCGGCCCGGATGTTTCTGTCGCCATTTTAGCATTCCTTTAAAAAGAAATGTGCTAGGGGGGCTTCTCTCGAGGGGTCTGGATATAAAGAGGTTCTGACTGACGGGGGAAACAGTAGAGTTGGGCGCCTAAACTTCCTATAAAAAGTTCAAGACGATGCAGCTGCGCCCCCTCTGGCCATATGTTGTTTATGACGAAATCGGTGCTCTGGTAAGAGATACATTTATTTTATTTATTTATTTTTTAGTTTTATTTTTTTGTAATATCTACACTTGAGAACATGTATTGGAATCAGTTGGAGTCAGTTGCCTACAGCGCAACATCACCTGATTTCATGTCCTAATACTTGCCAACTTTATCTGATTACGACAATCCTCTTAAAAGCGCAGATAACACCTCTTTGTTTAGAAATCTTGCACCACTGAAGTTACGGAAATGTTTGTGATCGATTGCAGGTGATCGACCAGCCTTGACTGGATCAATGATGACCACAAAGAGCGGCGCAGCAAAGGTTTGCTTGTGTTCAGTGGAGAAATCAATCACAACTCGCCTCGCTGTCAAGCATTCAGAATGAGATATCGTCTCTCTTTGTGTGAAAGTGATGCTGTTGTTCACTGTGCTCGCTGTTACAGTGAGCAGCAGCGTTTTCCTCAAAAGGCTGCTCATGTTTCCACAGTCATCCATTTTAGCCTGTCCGCTCCTCCATTGCTGACAAGATGCAGCTTCGTCAAGGAGGCAGATGATGCCTTTTAGCTTCCCCCCCTTTTGGATTTAATCACACCGTGCAAACAGGCTAATTTCATTCATCCGTGCTACTCACCCCGTGTCCGGGCCATCTATGGTCCACCCGGTAATCCCTCCGTCCCCAGTGAGAGACTTGTGGAAAGGAGACACGACTCCACGCCTTGTAGGCGGGACACGATCTAAATGTCACCGTCTGCAAATGAGGCAGACCCTTGTTCTTTTCAGCATGTGCGTAGACATGCACTTCTCTATTGACCACCCCATCCGTCACAACAATTAAAGGAATACTTAAAGCGGGATTATTATTTAAGATCCCTTGGATGTATCACTACTGGTTAAATTACTGGACCAAATGCAAAACAAAACTCAAAATACCTTATTAAAAGTTCAGCAAGGTGAAGCAAATGGGGTTCTCATTATTTTACAAATTAAAATCTGGAAAGTAGTCATATTTGAATAAGTAAGTAGTTGTCACCCGATTTAATCTCATATCTAATACTGAGATTCTCGGTATAAATCCAGCTGTTCTGTGAAGGAGGTTTGTTAGAAAACAATGAACAAACAGCATCATCATCAAACAGGTTAGGGATAAATATGGTAGATCACACAATAATATCTCGGGTGTTAAATATCTCACAGAGCACCAATATTATTATTTTTAATAGAAATAATATAACTGCAAACAACCTAAGAAGAAATGACTACCTAATCAGGCCAGCTAGGAAGGGAAAGCAGAGAATCAACTGTACTCAGGAAAGCTGTAAGTTATGCACAGCACACAAATCTGGTCTTTATGGAAAAGTGACAAGAAGAAAGTTAAAAAAAAACACATTCCTAATAAATCTTGTTTGAACTTTACCACAGGCCATGTAGGGAAAAAGAAGGGTGTTAAAAAAGGGAGTAGATTAGCCTCATCTCATCTTGAGTAAGAAATAAAACTCGACTTTTTTGGTCAGTAAGCAAAACGCTAAATTTGACATTGCACGTCATCCTGAACACACCATTTCTATTATGAATGATGGCGGTGGCAGCATTTTACTGTGGGAATCATTTTCTTCAGCAAGAACAGAAAAGCAGAGGTTCAAACTTTCAGCAGGACAAAGACCAAAACAGACAGTCTAATGGAACAACTTAGATCAATATTTTAAAGTTACTCATTACATAGGTTATCATCCCCATCTAACCTTTGGTAATTTTACAAAGAATGGACTAAATATTCAGTCCTTATACACAAAACTAGTAAACACATCATGCAAGACTTGCACTAAATGTGGCTCGAAAGGGCTAAACACATGGACACCATGTTTCAAATGCATATGTATAAAAGAATCATGTGGTACTTTAACATAAAAAGCTTTGCAGATTAAAAAAAATCTGTATTTTCATTGATGAAAATGATACATTTCAAGAAATGACTACAGAGCAACACAGAATCACTCACGATACGGTTTTATTTTACACTGAACCATGTGTACAGAAAAAATTATCCACAGCCCTAACATGATGGTAACACAGGTTCACCTTATAGGAATGCTGCTGGTGAAACAAGCAGACAACTGTACTTTAATTCACTGAGGAAACAACGTCATGTATTCATAGCCACTTTAAATATCATGCATGACATCAAAAATAGTGTTTTGACATGATTAGTTTCACAGCTAAACACACATACTCGATCTCAAATGTTGCACAGGCACAGATCAACTGATGCTCAGAGAAACCGTATAAATTAAATTACTGTAATGTGAAAAATAATCAGTTGTTGATTAAAAAAAGTCTTAACTTTTTACAAAAGTAGTTAAATGCATTTGATTTGTTCAACACATTCTGTATTTTATGGGGAAAGAAAGTGGGCTAAGCAAGACGTTTGCTGGTTTACTGCTCTCATGTCTTAAAAAAACAAAACGTGGTGAGATGTTTCAGCACAGTCTTCCCTTAAAACCCTCAATTTTATACCACCTTAAGAAAGACAAAAAAAGAGAAGTAACAGGGTCTTCACAATGTGTCAGTAATATAGCGAACAATAAGAGCAACATTTACTGAAAGGTACACCTCACTGCATCAGAGAGAGACACACACACACACACAAGCAAACATCCATCATTATCAACAGAAAGTTACAAAGGCTTTTTAAGGCTTTAACACATGACTGTACATAAACACGACTGCAGGGTTTCAGCAAGACGACTGTTACAGGAGAGTTTTTTTTTTTTTAAACAGCGCAGCATTGACACTGAAAACACATCAACACTGGAGACTCGAGTTTGCCGTCAGTCACGTTTTTAAACCCAAACACACAAAATAATAATAATCAGTTGAAATCAACCATCAAAACAAAACCAAGGGACTTGAAACTAAGAATTGTAAACTGTAAACAATGGACTTCTCGGAGGTAGGGAAGTGGGTTTGTATTGAAGTTTCTAAGAATATTTCTTCTATGATTAAAACAGATCTTTAGGCCTAATGAGACTGTATCCTAAGAGCTGTAACAACTCAGTGGCATTGTTTGACTGATTAACACTAATAATAATAATAATGATGATACAAAGACCAAGAGGCACAAAATCCTTTACATTGCTCATGATACAAATTAAAATTTTTATTGCACTAATAGAAAAACTAATCAAGTTTCAATGTGGTTTGGTTGGACCATTCAGAAAATGAAAATCCACACCGGAAATTAGTTGTCCAATTAAATTTGCTACAGACACCCCGCTTCACAATGACATCATGCTTTTTTGTTATCATAATGTACCTGCATCTATGATGATCACTGAGTGCAAATGCCACCTAAACTCATCCAATTTGCAATTGAACTAATTCACAAGCGTCAAAGGCCAATGATAATCCAAGCATACGAGCCATAGTGAATGTTAATAATAGTAATACTAATTTTAAATGTAACCATGAGATGATATACAAGTACCTCCTGAGATGATGTGACAAATGCGCACAGATTTGCTGCTTTAAAACTATCCTCATGAAAATCTAGTCTACATTCATCCCCTGGATCCAGTTTCTGAAACAACCTTCATGCACACGTACAGTACTAAGAGTGCTTCCCTGCAACAAGACGTTTTCACTTAAAATGATTAATACAGAATACAATTTTCCCCCAAAGGTCCATAATGTCTTCAAAACATACAAGTAGAAAATTAGGACAAAATTATGTCTGATGATACAAGTTTGTTTAATTAAAGAACCCTGATCTGAGCGGTAAAGACGGAGTGATTCTGACACATTGTGTTAATTTCAAACAAATATTAAAAAATGAAAAACTAAACATAACAAAACGCATAAAAGCCCCAAAATAGATATTAAAAGCTTTACAATGATGGACAGTTCATCTGATGATTAAATCAGATCTTCAGTTCTACTTGTGTTCCAATTTCCATGAAAATGAGAGAATACCAATAATTTATCTGGTGTCTAATGATGGTTTTATGACTCTTAAAGTGTCCAGGCTCACTCTATGCTAAACTGGAGGATGCACAAGAACAGTAAAAATATTTAATCCACTAAGAAATAATTTTCTCTTATTATTGGGAAGGAATTAATTGAAATTGTACAGAAACATTTAGATGTGTTCTGTATCTTAGCAACACTAGCCAATTTTCACATGATCCTTTTGTCTCATTTTCATGTCCTAATCACACAACAAAGGCATTCTGCAGCTCTCAAATATTTTGAAGCAGTTTTGGGGTCTCGATGACTCAAAATGACAAATAATAGATCCACATATTACAAGATTTTAATTTCTGATAGGTTAATCACCTGTAGACAAGCTCTTAAACTGTCATTGTAATTGATTTTAAATTTAAATGGGCATCAGGTGCTCAAAAATAATAATTTGACTAAACAGAAAAAATATTGTAATATTTACAGCGACTCATTTACAATACCAGATTTTTCTTTTCCATGCGATAATTTCAGTGTTGAAAACAACAGTATTGCCAAACCACTTATTGTTGGCACACCGCTTTATTTTACTTTACAACCAAAACATTTTGGTAATCCATACAGCAAGTCATGATTTTATCTACACTGAATAAAGGTGACTCTTTGAGATGGGGGCAGTTCCTAATAAAATATAGCTCTGGCAGTAAACAGTTCCTTTAGGTGTTCATTTGATGAGCTCAAATCATCTCCGGGTTTCATTGATTAAATTCATTCTGAATGCATAAACAGGAATTAAGCTAATGCAACTCTCTTCCAGAAAGTGCAAATGAGATGAATAACAGGAGAGAAACTGGCAGAAGGTGGAAAGGGGGAAAAAAAACAAAAAACTTTAGGTGATGTAAGTTTGTGAGGCAATCACCAGCCTGCATTATCCCAGGCTTCATCAGCAGGCTTCGAGGGACTCTTCTTTGTCTTACCATCCGCATTCTCCCAGTTGTTGTCCCAGGCCTCCCAGCTCTCCTCTGTACTGTGTTTGTTGTTGGAGGCTCCTTCAGAGCCCCAATTGTCCCAGCTGTCAGAGCTCTTCTTGGCAGAATTATCTGCCATGGTCCAGCTGTCACTGCTGGGAGATTTCTTCTCCTTTAAGGAGTTGTTGCTGCCAAAAGTTTCCCAGAAATCCCTTGACGTGGGTTGGCTGGAGCTGCCTTGATACCCCTCAGTAGCATCCATGTTCTGGTAGCTCTCTCCACCAGAGCTGAACACAGAAGAAAATTAACAATATTAACTGAAAAATCATACTATATTATTGGAATAAAGTACTTTAGGTGAGGGTTTTAAGTAACTTTTACAATATCAAATTTTGAACGGCAAGTTTCTTCAATAGAGACCTTTTAAGGATTATTCTCCTTGTGAAGGTTACCAATGACAACTGGAATAGTTAGTAGTTGTCACAACTATACCATCATAACATTTCTATATTAAGTTTCCTTTATTGGTCTTATTTGATGTTCTAATTTCTGGTCAGCTAATCTATGACCCATAATAATCTAAATGAACAGAAACATTTCAAATATATCCCTCTAATTATTTAATGTCATACACAAGTTTCAATTTTAACACAGAATTACTAAAATAAATGCACTTATTGCACTACATTTTAACTTATTAAAATGCACCTTTAAAAGGCAAAGATATGACTGTTAATTACCCATCTTGCGGTTTTCCAGTAAACAGGTTTGTCAATTTTGCTCCAGCTCCCTGAACCTAAACAAATGTAAGACCAAGTTTAAAACCTGACTAAAACAATTGTTAAACACAGTAAACAATGTAAAATAGAATTTAAAAGTGATACATCATGATTTACACAATAACTTAATAAAGTTATTAAATTAACTTAAACATCTCCGTTATGGTTTAACTGTCCAAAAGATAAAAATTGTTTTATTAACATTACAGGATACATTTTGGTCTACATTGTACTCACCGCCAGAATATTCATGGCAGCAAGAAAAACAAAACATCACATTTAATTAGCATTGTTCAGGCTTTTATCGTCAGTGCAAAACCAGCCTCCTCAGGCTGTCCAGACTGTTCTTGTGCAAGTTTTTGCTCTAAAGTCTCTTTTTGACGGGGGCAGCCCTCCGTCAGTCAGTCAGGAGGCTGATTTTGCACCAGTACATAGAGGCAGAGGTCTGCCCATCATACCTTGTTTGCCAGCCCAGTGATGCCGACTGTCATTTCATCTATCAATTTGCCATCTCTGACCTGGATGAGCCAAATTATTATTAGAAACTTTGAAAAACAGAAGCTCTCATTTACTGCACTCGCTGTTGTAGCAGCAGTTAACATTTGGATGAGAAAAGTGATTGGTTTAGTTGATAGCACCACCAATTAAGAAGGCAAAAGCAAGAAAGTAATAGTTTTAAATAAAGCAAACACACAATAACTACAGACAGCTAGAATTAGTAATGCCAACGCTACATTAGAAGACAAAA
This sequence comes from Brachyrhaphis roseni, assembly GCA_903066815.1. Taxonomy (NCBI): domain Eukaryota; kingdom Metazoa; phylum Chordata; class Actinopteri; order Cyprinodontiformes; family Poeciliidae; genus Brachyrhaphis; species Brachyrhaphis roseni. Next base: position 23,199 of record CAEFZY010005383.1, on the reverse strand, counting down.
ATATTTTGTCAAGTGTCAGTCAATGGGTTTGGGATTAAGCATACCTCTATTATTGTTCATATCCTTCTGTACTTGGGCAATTAAAGGCAATTAGTTGATTGGACTGGAGAAATATAACTTTTAGTCTAAGAAGCTTAAAATAAGAGAGTCCTAAAATTTTACTCAAACAATTCAAAGCACTCAAAATGTGACTGCATAGAAAGTTTGCAGACATCCACAGATATTGGAAAAGATGCATTTTTATACTATAGTCCACAGATTTTGTCGTTTAGTGTAAGTTGGCATTGAGCAGAAAAACTGGCAGAGACGAGCAGTGGAGGAAAGAGCACATTCACATCTGAAGCTGATTTTGTCTAAAAAGCACTGCAGCCCACCACCAAAGCAGTGACTCCAAACATCAGTGTTACCTTCTCGTGGGTGGGTTTGATAACATTCTCATTTATTGTCTGTCCTAACTCTGTGGCCTAGTTGGAAGTCAAGAGAGGAGAGTTCACTTGAATAAAAACATAATCAAAGATCCACATTAGTGCAACACACTGAGCTGCTTGTCCTTCAGTTGCATGTAAACACCAAGCATTCACAATGACACTGAAAAAGCTCTAGAGGGAGTAATGGCGCAAAGGAAAAAAAAAAAAAAGCTTACATCAGCTTGCTTTTTAAAGGCAGCACCGCTTACTGCATACTGATTCATCTCTGTCCTCATCAAACACAGGCTGTCATTTATGGTAGACATGTAATCAAATATATTCTGAGAAGTAAAACGTTTTATAGAACATATTTTTAAAGCTAAGAATCCACTCACTTTCTAAGCTGCTTTACATTATACACTTTTCTATGATGTGTCTTTTTTTTTTATTTATCTTAGAATCTTTAGCAAATTTTTATTATGTAGGACGCTTTGGTTCCCAGTGGTTCTGACATGATAATGCTAAAAGATCTCCCCCAACCCCATCATGTTGTTTAGGGCCTTTAATGGCTAAAAGTGCCACAATTCAACCAATAAAATCACTCTAAAGAAACTAAAATCAGAAAAAGTGTAAGTAAACATTTTAATTTATTTAATACGTAGTTGATCAACTGTAAAGACTGTCTAATCAACTTTGTATCCGTTACACATCCAAAGGACGTATAATTATTTCAGTTATTAGTTAAGTCGAGTTGCAGCATATCAATTTATTTCAGTTTGTCAGCCTTACCCATTAACATCAGTAAGTGAGATAGACAAGGCTGAGACGGTGCAAAGCAGCTACAGAGAGTAAATAATAATATTTATTGTTGAGGAAATGTGACAATAGACATCGAAATGGACCCCATAAATACTTATTTAGCAAAGTATTTATTTGATTCTGACACTTTGGGCCCATAACACTGGACAAGAATTTATTATTATTCTATGTACAATGCGCCCAGCACTACACTGAATGCACTGCAGAGTAACATGATAATCCTGGGGGCTATAAAGAAATGTTTTCACATGCCACAGCACATCTTTACATCTAACATCTCTTGTAATGGTTGTAAAAGACAAAAAGAAGTCATGCATAAATGGATAACCCATTATGTATGGAAGTGAGTGAACAGTAGCTCATATCCATAATAAGGGTGGGAATTATTTGCAATCCTTTTTTAATATTACCGTTTATGTCCCAATAGACCTCCTGCATCAGGACATAAACTCAAGGCACCAACACAAGCAACTCTTAGTGTTAACAAGCAGAAGCACATTAACATGTAATACAGCAACATTTGGCACAATGGCTTTCTATTTAAAATTTGCTTAAAAAATAAATTAAAAAAATGGGGCAGCCTTAAATAAATGATGTGCAAAAATGAGCATGCAGCTATAAACTGCTTTACCGGTTCAGGGGGTGCTTTATAGCCCCTCAACTACGTCCAAAGAGGGCAGGGAGATATTAGTAATAACACTGTTATCACAGCCTAACATGTACCACATTCATTGTATAATAAATAGCCAATAAAATGCTGCATGTCCATGCCATCAATATCCTCAAGTTGGAAGGAATATTTCAATAAAATCGACTGAAAAGCACAAACAAATCTTTGGCTTTACCAGGCTACTTGAGATGCTACTCTTACCTTTAAAGTTGCTTGGTTTGCCAGTTTTGTTGTCTGTATAAGTGCATAAAAAGAAACAAGATAATGAGTTTCACAAGTCTTCAAGGGGAGTTACGTTTAAACTCCAGCTTTATATGAAACATTTTAAATTACATTATCTTTGGCAATTGAAGCAAATTTGGTGGCACCAACTGTAAAACTGCTCCAGCCCTGCAAAACACAAAAAATAATATTAAACAACAACAAAAGCATAATAAGTAAAAAGCAAAAGAAGCTAAATATACAGAGACGTACTGAATAAATTGAAGTCATTGCATTGTTCAAGAAGTCCTCATCCTTCTTCTCTGGGGTTACAGTGTTGCCAAAACCAACATATCGATTCTCTTGGTTCCCACTGTAGCCTCCCCCACTGAGGAACAATAAAAGCATGTTACATGAAATTACCAACACATAACTTGATGTGCACAACAAACCAAGATGAAATGAGACAGGAAAAATCTTACCTTTGATAAGAGTTGACATCATCACTCAACCAATCCTCGAAAGCTTTGTCACCAGAACTGACTGGATTCTGTCCAGATCCTCCAGATCTGGATTTAAATAGCATAAATGAACACATTTAATGGCTGCTCTTTTTCAATAACAACCAGCATTAATGTGTCCAAATTGTCCAAGTTACCGGTGAGTTGATGAAAGGCCCGACTTGGCTTGAGGAGGAGTCCAGTTTCTGGCAGAGGACGTATCAATGGACCACTCCTTCCCCTCAGCTAATGTTGCTACCTAGAAAAGCAAATCAAGACTGAATTCTATAGACCACAAGACAAAAATGTACTCATTTCATTAATTCATTATGTCTTACAAAAATGTTATTGCATCAAACTTTATTGTAGTTTAGTGGGATTTTATGTGACAAATCTAAACAAAGTGACAGATCTGAAATGGTCGAAAACCCATGCGTATTTTAAATTTAAAAAATAATCATACAATTTTTACTGTGCATTGTATCGAATTCAGCTCTATTGAGTCAACATGACATAGAATCATGTTTTGGTGCAATTACAGCAGCAAGTATTTTGGAAATGTCTCAACCAGTTTCGTACATAGAGACTTAAGTTTTGCCCATCCTTCTTGGCAAAAAAGCTCAATCAAATTGAATATTTTAAAATTCTCCATAACTCAGGCAGTTGTCCAAAAAGTATTTGTACTTTATTTTATTCAAAGGAATCTGATTAAAAGGGGTGTAAATTAAAATGCACAACAGAAAACAGATTTTCTTTGGTTAATCATCTACAATCCAGTCACACGTTGCATTTAGTGGTAGTAATTTCATAAAGTGTAAAAAAGTTAAAGGAGTGGGAGTGTTTTTGCAAGACAATTTATAAAGCTGTTTCATTTCCAACAAATAAATATTTAGTAACATAATTTCTGTTTAAAAATTGAAGTCCAAAACTAGAAAAAAAAAAGTGCAATAGGATGCTGTGTCCTTTCCAGACCAAACGGAAAGTTTTAGTTATAAAACGTTGGTTTTGTGCCGCTCACCTTGTCTCTGAAGAGTGCAGCAGCTTTGCTGTTGTACTTCTCCTGTAAGGTCCAGTTTGGGTCATAATCATCTTGGAGTTCTAGAAACAGGCGGAACTTCCCATTTCCACCAGCTTTCATTTTCTCCAGTTCAATATCTTTCCACTTGTCCATGGTGACCGAGCGCACAAAACTGAAGAGAGAGGACAACTCGAAGGCTATAACAATATGCTTTGAAACACCATTAAAATCACTAATGATCTGACATGAGCCAGACAGATTTCAAAAATTATATTTCTCGATTTAACAAAAGCATGATGTTCTCCACCCCTCTTACCTCAGGTGCACTCCCAGGCCTCTGTGCTTCCCAGAGCACTCAAGGCAGATCCAAATGCCATATGTGACACTAACCCACTGAGGGTTGAAAGCCCCACACTCAAAACAAAGCTGCAAAGAAATCATTAGAAAAAGTCAGAGCGTTACAATTTTAAAAAATGCTGCATAGTGGTGCATCAGCCTTTTTTTTCCAATCTAAATTTTCACAAAATAAAACTACTGACAGTCTACTCTTAGTATTTCAGAATACAAATTAGGTGCAATAAAAGTATCTTGTTTGGTTGTTTTTGTTTTTTTTCTTTACAAAAGTTACAAGGCAGAGAAATGTCTGCCAAAGATGACAGTCAACCAAATGACCATCAAAAATTACTTCTGGCTTATTTAGGCACTGATGAAAGGACCATCAAATGGCTTCTCTATAACACAAAGACAAGCTTCTTTGTAAAGTGATTCTGTTTCCAGTACGGTAAAATTTGATTTCTTTTCTTGGATGAAATCAAATCACAAATACACCAATGTGTGAGGACTTACATTATTCTCATCTTGGGTTCTCACTTCCTTCAAAACTCTTCTGGTCCTTGGACTCGCCATAATAACACTGAAACAAAGTTTGAGGAGAGCTTTACTACAATAGGTAATATCAAGTTTGTACTGCCTCGGTACTTTAGTTATTGTCAGTAATCCCAAATATTATAAGCTTGTTATTCACAAAACAATGTTATTCATGCAAAGTTGAGTGGAAGGAAAAATTGTGATGGAAAAAAGGTTCACAAGCAGCAGAAATAACTCCAGCCAGGAGTCAGTGATGATTTGTGGTGTCATATTGTTATTATCTGCCAAGTTGGTCCACTGTGTTTTCTGAAGTCCACAATCAATACAGCCATCTATTTTAGAGCACTTCATCCTTCCCTCTGCTGGAAAGCTTTATGGAGATGCTGATTTTATTATCCAGGATAATTTGGTACCAATACTTGCTTTAACGATGATGGTGTCACTGTGCTTGATTAGCCAGCAAACTGGCCTGGCCTAAAACTCAAAGAATATTTTTTATCCTGCCAAGAGTTAGAAGAGTAAATATCCAAAGTCAACAATGGCGACCAGCTAAAAGTAAATGCTATTAAAACATCCAGAGCTTCGATAACAGCAGCCGATCTCTGTACAATGAATGAACTCCTTTTTTGTTAGACCAACATTTCAGATTTGTTTTGTTAAATTTCTTAAGCTCTGTTCTAATTTTCTGAGAAGCCGAATGTAGGTTTGTTATTGAAAAAGAAAAAACAGTCAAAATTAATATATTATATATTGGGATGCACTTAAGCTTATCACAATAACCAATTTATCAAATATTTGCTGGATAAATTAAAATGAGCTTGATTAATTTCCATTGTGATGATTAATACTTTTTTGAAGAACAACAAGGTCTTGTTTACAGAGACATCATAATATATTTTATTTATGGTTTCAGCTGTTTGTGATTGTTATTTCCGGTTTATTTATTGTTTTTGGTTGCTGTGTTTATTGGTCTTTTAGAGGTTGAGCTGGCATTATTATTAGTTTCAAATGGTCTTGAAAACAACAATGTTATAATTTATTATAATAACTACTAGGACATTTTATCGTCCATCAAAATGTTGCATTCATCAGAAGACAAGTTGCAGCTATTGATCATTTGGCAAATTTGCAATTTCAAGATTTTTAGATCAGTTTTGGTAACTTTTAGTGGGAAAAAGAAAACTGCATCATTAAATAATGTAAGAAAAAAATAATCAATTCAGATCAATCATAATGAATATTTGTCATAAATACTCATTATCACAAATGAATATTTATTAGCCCTTAAATTAAGTTTAAATTGAAAATTGAAAAGTCAAGGTGCTTTTATCACACAGACTGCAGAGGGTGCCAAGCTTTCTATGGGGATTGGGTGCAGAGCATTAGAGCTGAAACACAGAATGCATTTTCTTAACCTGGCATTTCTTTATTAATGAGAACAAGTCAGAAACTAGGAGCGGATATAGGGGAATATAGGTTCCTAATATCCTCAGGGCACAACAGCAGTTTGGAGAGTTTAAGCTCTTCCAGGACCTGCAGCGGTTCAGACTGCCTCTAGATCTATTTCAGGAAGAGGAGGAAGCAAGTTGACAGCTCGCTGGCATGTCCAGGAAGAGTCACAGCGAGGCTCAGAAAAAACGAGAACCACCCTCAGGTAGCAGATCACTCCAACAGAACATTGTTTCTGTGAATTGACCATTATCAATGTACTGCACATAAGAAAATGTTCAATTTCCACACATTATAGACTCTATTTTCTGTCTGATGCATAAAAAAATAAATAAAATAGCATGTCGTTGCACGTATTATAAGATCATGAACTTTCTGCTTTTCTGAGTCTTTTCGTGATAAAATGAGGATATTTCATTCTGCAATTACTGATGCAATCTTTCAAGCAGTCCTATAATGATTTAAGCAGTTGCTTAAATCATTTATGCACAGAAATAAATGAGGACAATGGCTGAGTTTTATTAAATATTTTAAATATTTAATGCTTCTCCAGTTTGTTCAGGAGAAATATCATAGATCTTTTCTCACAACTGCACTGTCCAATCCCTTGGAAATAACCTTTATATGCACAAATATAACAAATAATTATCCAGTTGTAGAGTTATGGTTTTAGTCTATTGTTTTACTGTAGTATGGGGAAATCTTAAAGTACCCAGTGTACTTGCAGAAATACTACTTTGTAATCAGGGTGATTTCCCCTTTTACCTGTCACAAATGGTGAGATATCTAGAGGTGTGCTGATCGATCGGCCACCGATCATAATCGGCCGATTTCCGTCAAGAAGTGTATGATCGTTGATCGCCGATGACCAAAACCGATCACCTGCATCTCATTTCGCACCCTGCATGTGCACCTGATCTCCTCTTTCCTTCACACTGCGCAAGCGCGCAGCAACAAATCCTAAAAGATGTGGCGAGGAAATATAACACTCTGAGCGAATGGGGAAGTTTGCGTGTTCCGCCGAAGAAATGCAACAACACAACGAATCTAATATGACGTTTAAAAAAACAAACACTTGACGGAGTTTGGCTACATCGAGGCTCAAGGCAAGAAAAAATGACATCCGAAGCGGCCAGATGGCAGGTAAAGCAGCGCACAGCTACCAATACTCACCCGGAAGAACATAAAGGTCAGAAAACTAAACAAATAACCCGAAAAATAATTTAAGTCAACGAGCTAGCGGTTTAAGACGATGTTCTGCTCCCGCTGTTGGACCGCCGCTGCGCGCTACTGGAGGTAATATTTCACAGACGGAGCGCAGTTTCTGCTCCACCCTCAGTGAACTCTCACACTGAAGCTCTGCTTAAAACTGTAACAGGTAACTTAGAGATTTCATACATGTATTAAAACTTTCACTATGTAATAACATGAGATAGACCGTCTCTGAAAAAAATAATCGATGCCTCCTCCTTGTGTTCTGCACAATTACTCCGCTCAGTCACAACCAACCAATCAGAACCAACATTAATCAGCTAGCCAATCTCTCAGGAAGTTTTGATTTAATAACTCTATTGTTTTTGATTCAACATGCATTTGACTGTGAATGGATATTTATTTTTTCTTGACATTATTTGATATAGGCAATATTGTGAGATTTATTTGACTTGTGCATAATTTATGGTACTGAGGACTTACTGTTAAATATTATTTTACAGATTGCAGGTTTTTCAGTTGTCCTTTTGACTGAATAGCTGCAGTATTGTGCCTGCGAATATTTTGTAATTTATGTCTAAATTTGGTGAATTTATTGCCAGATAATTTTTCCATTTTGCCAGATCACATAGCAGTATTTATACCTAAAACGAAAAATTAACAACCAATCCAGGTGATCGGCAAAGATCGGCCGCATGGGTGATCGGTATCAGAATCGGCAGCAAAAAATCTGATTGGAGCATCGCTACAGAAATCTATAAACAATGTTACACAAAGCTGCTGTTTCTTCAATCTTTATATGAGCATGTTTACAGTCTTCTGTCATTTACACAATACAGATCTTTTTCTGAAAAAACACTGGAGTTTGCAGAATTTTCTAATTACTTCAATCTAAATAGGGTTATATTTGAAGCAGAGATAAATTGATAAATAGACAATTTTGCATACATTTATCAAGTTATCAGCAATATTTACTCCTACAGGGTATTTCATTCTGTATGCCCCACATGTCTTGATCATTTTCAGTCAAAAAAAAAAAAAGTGCAAACCAAATCCACTTGCCAAAAAAGTTAAAGGGGAAAGAAACATTTGGATGGACCCAAATGCCTCAAACACATTGTGATGATGGTTCAATCTTTGCTTTGCAGGATGAAAACCACAATGTCAGTCCGGTCCCTCAAGGTGACAGGATGAGAGTAAAAAAATAAGTAATTTCATGTTCTTTGTGAAAAGTTTTTTTTGCAAGTACAACTAGTGTAACTAATGCAATTTTCACATTTGTTTGTTACACAATCAACAAATCATTCTTTCCATACTACATGCAGCAGAAAACAATTGAATGAACAGGTTATAAAATTTTGCCTAAAGCGCAGTACACAAAATCAGTGACTATCAAAAGCATGAATATGGTGAAAAAACAAAAACAATGTGAAATATTGAGCTTTCATGCACTTATGTTAATTCTAATCTAGTTCTAATTCTTAAAAGATGACACACATTTTGTTGTATCCCCATCTTTTGAGTAAGTAGGGTGATAAACAGTCTCTGCTGATGTTATTGGTTTGGAAAAGTTTGTTTCTTTAAAGTATTTTTGTTTTAATTAATGACAAGACTAGTAGAAACAAAATGATAAAAACTAGTTGGAAATTAACATATTGTTTAGCCAATGAATCCTATGTGCTTTCAGTTTACATAAAGAGAAACTAACAACTCATGATGAGCTTCAATCATTTATCACAGCCCCCATCTTTAAAACTACATTTGAAGAAAGTTGATGATTTTAAAAGAAAATCAAAAATAAATCGTTTCGGCCTGGCTGTCTTACTTTAATCTATATATCTTTCTTTATTTACTTTGTGTTTTTAAATCTAGACCTCAAAAAAGAAAACCAGAAACTGGTATAAACAAAAAAAGCTTCATTTGTGCATCTCTGAAAAAGTATGAAGAAACAGATACACAAAAACAAACAGCTTTCAGTTTCTGATTTAATCATAATCCACAACACAAATTAATCAGTGTGAGTGTACAGACATCAATAATGTGGCTTTTCATTTTAACACAGTTGTTTGAGGGTTTTATCAAAAACACTTCTGTAAAATCCAGTGTTAACAGACAAGTCAGTTTTGTGGAGAGAAAATGTTAAACATTTTCAGTAATGTTTGCAACATGATGTGAAAATCACTTTTTTTCCCCTTTTTGGCTTGTGCTCTAGTGTTGTCGTGTCAAGGTTTTTTTAGTGAAACAAAGCTACATCACTTCAACTCATCTCTTTTGTTTTCGGGTTAAAGTTATGTACTCATTTCTGGCGTCATTTACACGTAACATTTAAAATCCTGATTCCCAAAAGCACGTCAACCCAATAATATTTTTACTGACTGGAGGGTTTTTGTGTGCTAACATTGAGCTAACCGGCCCTTACCTGACTGGGACTGATGAACAACAACCAGGACGCTGCTTTCAGAGTGTGGACGTTCCTCAAACCGTGGGGTTTTCTTCCGTGGCAGATTCACAGGCTGTCACGGGCTGCGTGAGGCTCACAGAGGAGACTAATAAAAAGCACCTACGTTACAAACCGGTGGCCATGTTCCTGTTTGCATACGTTGGCAGAGCAATGCATCACGGGACAAGCCTCAATTCTTATTCTTTAAGTTAATGTGCGAGGATAAAGCAGAAATTAAATTTACTACCGACACCTGCTGGTCTAAATGTGTTACTGCTAACAAAAAAAAAACATTCGCATGATATTTACTGTGAAGCGATCCATGTAACGTTATATGGAAGTAAATATGTGCCATCATGAGCTGAGAAAAAGTTACAGTTATGTAGAGGCAGTGGTCTTTTTTAAAAATAAAGTTTATTAACAATTCCAGTAGAACATAGACTACACTCACAACAAAACAGATTTCATAAGTGATATATCACCACCAAATGTAATAAAATAAAATATTAAAAAGAATCTTTTCTTTACCCTATACACAACAAAAAAGTCTAACATTTTCAAATGTATTTAACTTGCTAGCTTTTGAATAACGTAATGCAATGTGTAAATAAAAGTGGTAATATACATAATAGAATATTTTATATTGCTGTACATATCCATCTTAACATCTGAAGAATGAATTGAGCGAATGAATTGAGCTATGCATTTAGTGTGTTTGTCTGTTTTTATTATACCAAATTTTATATCAGACATTCTGTTGTCTAATAAACCAAAATTGCTAATAACAGGCTAGCAAATTCTATTAGAGTTTGTCAGTCTAATAGCAAACTCTATTAGACTAGAGTATAATTTGAAATCACTGTCTTTGCTTTGTGAAATTAATTTTTGATTTCAGATTTAGACTCAAAATGCTATCTGGTTTTCATCCCAAAAAATAATCAAAATTATAGGAATTACAAGTAAATTGAAGTTCACTGTTTGAAGAACAATGTACAGATATATGACCACTGTGCGGCTGTTTGGAACAGTCAAATAAAAACCTGAAGAAAAGATAAGGTAATCGTAAAGAGTCTGAAGGTTTGAAGTTCATTCATCTGACATGCTGCTCTGTTAAAGACTCTGGTCGGCCTTGTATGAGGAGTATAATGCGCCAATGCCATTAGCTGTTCTTATCTCAGGGAAAGAAGTTGTATATAAGGGGTGTTAGAGTAACTGGAGGAGCATGTCTCTCAACTCGACTCGTTCATCATCATGAGTGCATCAACAAGCTTGAAGCTGCGTTTGCCAACCTTTGTGTTGGTGCTGGAGGTTGTAATGATCACACTCTACGGCGTCTTTGTCACCTATGACGATCACGCCAATGCGAAGCTGCAAAACAACGAGACCAACCCGATGGAGAACTCAATGTATCGGGACTACCCTTACTTTGCTGATGTTCAGGTGATGATCTTCCTGGGCTTCGGTTGCCTGCTGGCCTTCTTCCGCTTCTACGGCTTTGGTGGGATGGTGTTCAACTTCCTCACAGCCACCTTCACCATCCAGTGGGCCATCCTGATTCAAGGGTACTTCCAGTTTTACTCTGATGGTAAAATCCACTTGGGAGTTATCAATCTCATAAATGCAGAGTTTGCCTGTGCTGTGGTCCTCATCTCATTTGGAGCTGTGCTTGGGAAGACCAGCCCTGTTCAGCTCCTGGTCATGGCTTTGTTGGAGATTCCTGTCTTTGCCGTCACAGAGTGGGCTGTACTCAAATATCTACGGATCAACGACGCAGGAGGCACTATTCTTATTCACCTGTTTGCCTGTTACTTTGGGCTGGGGGTAACTTTTGTCCTCTATCGCCCAGGTTTGAATAAAGGACACCCCAAAGAGACCACGAGTTATAACTCTGACATTCTGTCTGTGATGGGAACACTTTTTCTTTGGGTGTTTTGGCCTTCATTTAACTCTGCTCTCACATTTAAAGGTGACGACCAGCACCGAGCCGTACTCCACACATTCATAGGCCTGAGCTCATCCACTATCACCGCCTTTGCCCTCTCTGCGATGTTCAACAAAAGAGGCAAGCTGACAATGGCAGATGTTCAGAACGTGACACTAGCAGGTGGAGTTACCGTCGGGGCTTCTGTGGACATGATGATCTCCCCAGTAGCCGCATACGCTCTGGGCATCATGGGCTGCACTGCCTGCTTCTTTGGCTATAAGTACCTCAATCCCTTTTTGGCTCAGCGCCTGAGGATCCAGGACCAGTGTGGCATTCACAATCTGCATGGGCTTACTGGACTCATATCATCCACTGCAGGGATCTGTGCTATCCTGATGGCCACTGAAGACACCTATGGGCCCAGCATGTATCAAATCTTTTCCCATCGCGCTCCACCAGAGGGAGATCCGAAGCTGCTGGAGCTGCAAAAGCTGATTCCCGGGCTGAAGCCAGGTCTGGGCCGCACTGCTCAGGAACAAGCTCTCTTTCAGGTTGCAGCTGTCTTTGCCACTATCGCTGCAGCTGCAGCTGGTGGGCTGCTCACCGGGCTGGTCATGAAGCTGCCATTCATGGCATCACCTTCTGATGAGAACTGCTTTGATGATGAGCTTTTCTTCGATGTGCCTTCAGACTTTGACGGTGGAGAGATCCTCAAGGCTCTCGAAAACTTTGATGCAACAGAAAAAGCAGAAACTTTGAATACCCAAGTCTGATCTTTCTAGCCTGTTTCTTAAAGTCAGGTTTTTATGCAAAAAGGATTTTCACAGTTTGTTTTCCATGTAGTTGCCCTTACATTTGCAACTATAGAAGTAGAGTTTTGTATTGAATTGACTTTTAGTTTGTACAATGAACAGATGGGCATATTTTTTATGGTACATTTTTAGGTTAGTCTTGGTTCAATGTTTTTATTTTTAACTGTGATCTTGTTTTTCTCTGTTTGTATAATATTCCACTAACTATTTTTACTTACTTGCTTTACTTGTTTACTTGTATACTTAATTTCATTTAATCTGTGACTCTTGTGTTTTGTATCTTAACATTCATCCTGATGTTATGTCTTGCTAATTTTTTTTTACAGCTAGAATGTATTATAATAAATCTACCATTTGCCCCCAGTGTGTCTTTCGTCTGCAACAATTCAGCATTTGAATTTATTTTACTTTTGAAGAAAAAGTAAAATAAAAATATTTGATTGATTGATTATATATACAGTACATATATATTACTCAAAAGTGTACCAATGTATTCATATTTTTTGTCACAGTTTGTTGCACATCTGAAACTGAGCATTTTTAACTCACTCCCTTCAATGCTGAGTTTGGAAAATCAGTTGTTTACCTTTGATAAATTAAACAATTACTTGCCAAGTACCTTAAAATATCTTACTGTGTTATGTTTTATTTACATACAGTTCATTTCAATTTATTCCTACAGAGCTAATTTCACAACAATTTCTCCAGACACTTTCCTTCAAATCAAGTACATACTGTTCAGTTGTATGCCCAACATACGCTGCATTTAAATTCAGTTTATAATCTTACTAATTATAAACTGAATTGGTAAAATGTTAACCATGTAATCTAGCTCAGCAGATTAAATTGAGTCACGTCTGTACCGTTGTCAGCAGGTAGCATTAAGATATTTTTTGCTCTAAAATCTGTTAAGAAACATATGAAATTTGAGTTGTTTTTGGAATAAAGGGGGTTTGTTTTTGTTTTTTTAATCAAGGATGCATCAACAGATCTACAGAGAAACCTTGGATTCCTTTACAGACTGAATTTTCTTGCTCTGAACCTGGAGAGAAACCAATAAAATGAGAAATCACTCTGAATATAATCACTGTGTCCTCTTCCTCCATCCAAGGCTATAAATGAAAATAAGCTGAGCTGGTTTTTTGTGCTTCTTGGTATTGCATCATGTACTATCAATACAAAGGATAAGTACCTTTTATGAAGTGACAGGGTCAACTTATCTAATCATTTCAAAGCTCTTGACATGTAAACTGTACTTTCTCAAACCTCTGGAATGAGGTTCTTATATTTATAAAGTCCCTCCTCTGAGGATGTAATCATGCTAAATAGAATATTTTTCTTGCATAATTTTAATAGTCTTTTTAAGAACAGTGGAACATTAACAACACATTGTTACAGTCAAGTTCTCTGCTCTGAATTTTTCATATAGACAAACACATTTGGTTAAAGTATTTTAATATAAAGTGTGTGGATGTTTTCTTTGGATGTTTGATTCCAACTGTTCATTATTTTCCTTAATTAATTATTTTTAATAATTTTTAAAATTATTAAAAATGTTTTTATGGGTTTTTTTTACAGATCGCTGTTATACTTGCCAGAGTTTCAGTTTTGACACCCACTCTATAAGAACATAATTAGACATTTATAACAGATATTTACACACACTGTATAAAAAGAAACATAACCTTTCTCTCTCATTGCCTCATGCTAAATGTGACAAAACTCTCTTCTTGTTTTGGTCATTTAGGATTTCTAAAATTATTTATAATTGCTAAAAACTAGAGAGGCGAGAGATCATTTTTAATACTTTTTTCCAAAGTCATAATTATATATACATTACATAATATTTGTTAGAATTGCCTTTGAATTTTTATGGCTTGGGTCAAACATTTGCGTATCCCTCCACAAGCAACAAAATCTTTTTTTCTTTTGATTTTCCCTCAGTGTCACACAAGAAAGCCTTTGAGATGTTTAAGTCAAATTCATCCATTTGACTCAAATATTCTGAATTAACCTCCAAGAAGCTTACTAAGGCATGTCTATATAATCTAGACTTTATAAATTATCTATAGTTACGATAATCTTTGTGCTTTGAGTCTGTCTTTAAGATTTATTTACTATAAATCTTAGTAAATAAATTGTGCCTGTTGCACATCAATAGGTGCAATTGATGTGTTTTAGAATGACAAATTTCTAAAACACATCAATTGCACCCAAAAAAATCTTTGCAGCTAAAAGCAAAATTTAAACTAACAAGATGCACTAATAATCTTCTTCCCCTGTCTGTTACACTTCCTTATCTCCCACAGTGATTATTGTGATGATAAATGCTATCGCTGCTATGATAAAGGTGCAGCTGTGATAAATTTAACATACAATCAGCAATACTCTTTGTTCTAAGAAGTGTGCACACATTTTGCACTGACAGTTCATATCTGGGCTTTCAGATCATTTGCTGATGTGTCTGTGCTCCATCACAGCTGAATCCAATGTTTGAATTGCCTCCTCAGTTTGTCATCAGGTTCTGCAGAGATTTATTGTTAATGAGCCATCATTTGGAGAGCCAGGGAAAGACAAAAAACTCACATTATAGTATTATGGCGTTACCATTGCTATCTTTGTTTTCTTCTTGTTAAAATATGATTCAACTCAGAAAAATTGATTTCACCTTTGGCTCTTTGTCAGTCGAAGGTCAGGTATTGTTGTCTGGTTCCAGCATTTTCCTATCACACTGCACATAGTGTACTTCATAAAGATTACAAGAAGGAGCAGAAATTTATCGCACTGCTCTTGGGAGTCAGCACTTTTTCTTCCCACTGGACATCTGAGGGTAAATGGATGTTTTTGTAATGATCTGGTCCTTTAAAAGTTTTATAATCCTGCAACAATGTCTAATGAGATTCTGCACTGCCGATAAAGTAATACACACTTAAAAAATGTACCAAATTGTAACATGTCCGACCTGATTTGAGTTTACCTGACATTTTTAAGAAAGCAGAAAAACTGAAAAAGCTTTTTCTGGTGCTAGATTCCCATTACTGGCATTGATTGCTGTGTCACACTTTTAAATGGTCTAAACAAATCATTCAGTATGAAACATATTTTATTTAACAAAAGTATTCAAAGAATTTGTATTTACAAGCATCATTCTCATAGAACTTACAAGTAATGAACATAAAGGAGTGAATAGTTGCACTTAAACTAAAATTAGTACATTAATACATGCACAGATATAATAGGTTCATTTAGTAATTCTCAGTTTGGTTCAAGTTATCCTGTTGGTTTCATTGGATGGTTGTGTTTTCTTTTTCAGAATGTTACCTTGAATTAAAATGCATTCTAATTTAATTATACTAGAATGAATTGAAAAGACTTGTTTGTCAGCGTGTCCTGAGTATACCTGGTGCTGAATAACACTGAGTGATGTACTTCACTGCTGCAAACAGGCTGTCAGTTCAATGTGGTGACCAATAGCGCCCTCCTGTGGTGGCAGGTGAAGCTTTTAAAACATCCTCCATCCTCCTCTGAGCGTCAACAGGCCATCTCAGAGATGGTTTGCGTAGCCTTCTTCACCGTCCGCAGTGTCAACCATTTTGGCTCGCTGAGTTTGCACGGAGGCGTACAGATCAGACATGGTGGAGACAGCATCATCTATGGTAACAGGTTCTTCCGTCTCTTCCTCTCCGGGTTCCTCGGGCTCCTCTAAATGCACGATATCTGAGACCTGAATCTGTGGAGAGATGCGCCCAGACTGAGGCCTGGGAGCCTTCAGGGTCAGGTTGGCGTAGCATTCCTGACTTTTGGACTGGAAGGACACACAAAAAAAAGATAATTTCAGTATTTGGTAGATAAATACTTTATTCAGTGGAGAACCTGTAAAGGTTCTACCTGTGAGTCAGGATGGACCCTGTGTGCAATCCTTAAAGATGAAGAGCTCAGTGAGGAGTGAAGAGGAGCAGGGTCTGTATACACAGCTACATCTGTTGGCAACAGCATTACAATTTATTTAAAATATTTCTGCCAACACGTGAATATGCACAGATACACACGGAGTACCTACTTTCCTCCACGTAGCTTAAATTTCCATAAATTGGATTGTCCTCCATTTGTCTGGAACTCCGACTTGAATTTTAGAGAAAAGGATGAAAAAGGTCCATGAGTTTCCTCTTGTTTAGTCAAAGGAAAGAGATTGACTTAATCTCATGTTAAACATAAGTTACATACCTTTTTCTCTTTCTGCACTGACATCTTCTTTTCCCTGTTGCAACATAAGTAATCACATATTCTCCATAAAAGAAAATACCACTTTTCCTTTGATGTATGAAAGAAAAAATTATAATTACCTGAGCAGATCTTTGACAGGCAGCATGCAATGTTAAACAATAGTGATAGTGCCAGAACAGTACCGAGGACATAGATGATGACATGGGCATTTAATGTCAACCAATCACACGCTGTGAAAAAGCAAAAGCACAACTATAAGGTATGACATGCTACATTTCCTTACTTAATTCCTTTCATGTGAATTTGCAGCAGAAATATTCCAAGTTGATTGTTTCCTCTGACATGAAGAACCAATAATTAGCTATTGTGGAGCAAAATCTTCCATTTGTATATGTACTCTGAATATATATTTAGTTATTTGTTATGTTTACCCGACTTGTTATGACAGCTGGGACCCAAACTTTGTATGATATAGAGGCAGAACACAAAGTTTACAAAGAAATGCCCAACCTGTTCAGTGAGATGGCAGTGCTTACCACAAATCCACCACCATCAACCCTAGCCCATATTAGAAACAATTGAATTGTATTGAGAGGAAACATTTCATTTAAAACACACACAAAACAAACACAGCTTTATGGTCATTGATAAAATAAGCAATTGCTTTTGCATTAACTATTTATCCACATTCAAATTTTAAACTAGATTTGCAGCCAATTATAAAAATCCATTTAAACATTTAGAGGTGAGTCTCATCTCGCGGTACAGATAAATAAATACTGCACTGAAGGAAACAAAACTGTGATAAACTAAGTATTAGAGTCATGCACTCTGCATCCTGACAAAATGATTTACATCACAGCTCTGCTCAGTCCTCAGCAGAAGAAGATGTGGTTTCGCAGAAACCTTTGCAAGCATGGATGTGCAAGCAACTTTTTTTAGATGTTGCGGGAAAACGAATTCAGCCGAGCATGCTGAATTTCTTTCCTGCCTGAAAACCCATTTGAAAAGGGTTGGGTTATTTACTGCCCTGACATTTGTTTTGCAGCACCACTACATTATACGACAGTTATTTAAACTATTTCATGCAGAAGCTTGAACTTATCTTACTGTTGTGTATTGAATTTATTTAAATATGTATTAAAACGTAACTGATGAGAAAATGAACCGTCTTTTGATTTTTTTTTTCTTCAGATTTTGTAATAGCATGCCTTTTGTTATGAGAGTTATCAAATTAAAATGTAAAGATTACTTTACACAGCGTCAGACCTAAATAAGACAGAAGGTAAGTTGTCAGCAGTCAGTGTTGGGTTCAAACACAGCATTTTCTGTAGAAAGCTGTTCTGAATACATGTAACCATAACACTGATTACTAAATGTACCATGAAATATGCAGCAGAGGGCCTTAGCAGAAAAGATCTGGAGGTATCACTACGACCTAAATCTCATCAATGCCATAAATAGAGACCTCAAAAGAGCAGTGTGTGCAGGGGAGCTCATGAATCTTGCAGAGCTAAGAGCTTTTGATACAAAGAGTGGATGACATTAAGTCCCTTGGTGGAAAAATAATAATACAAATAGGGATTCTTGCTTATTAAAGGAGCTTTGCATAAAATAATCCTTGCTAGCCTGAATATCTTCTTTGAAAACCCTTTAAATTCCACATGTAAATAGTTTAAATGCAATTATACAGATTAGCAAAGAATATAATAGCCACTTTTTAGGTGAAACTACATGAAAGACAAAAAAAGTTGTGCACGCAAGAAAAAATAAATTCACAATATATAAAAAATAAAAAGTTGATTTGTTAATGTAGTTGAGCTGAAAATGATCCCTGGCAGACTCAGGTTTAAAGTGATACATTTTACCAATGAATGTTTTTGAGTGACGCAGCCAGAGTCTCATCCTGAACTTCCTAAAGATTAGGGTGATGGCAAGGAAGCCTTTCAAACTCAAGAAGCTCGAGAAAATTAATCAGAAATCAGTAGAAAGGTTTAATTCCTGTCATGCCAATAAAGATTTTTAAACTCGACTATCATGTCAATTACCATACATGGCATTTTTGTTATTGAAAAAACAGATAAATTATATATTTTTAAAATATTTCTTTAACATTATTCCACAAACTGTAGAACTGAACAAAAATGGATATTATTATTATTATTATTATTACTGTTGTTATTATTATAAATTCATTTAAAAATAACAATTATGTCCTCATTTTGCTGCACATTGAGACAAAAATGGAAATGGAAAACGTGTTAATTGTTCGCATCTTCCTCTAATTTATGACAACTGAGCTATTAAACGGCTACATTTAGGTTTAGATCACAGTATGGTGTTTTTTAAAGCTTAATTCAGTGCTGTAATTGTGATAATCATGATAAGTTACGCTATGGTTTCCAAAGTATCAGAATAAAAGTTGGTATAGTGTAGGTATATTGAAATATCTGTAAGCTAACTGTTTTTTGTTGTTGTTTTTTTGTGCTTTTTTGGCGTGATAAGAGGTTTGCTATGATTTTAAAAACTTGTACTTGTGCTTTACAAAACCTTGTTGTATCATATTCTCTTATGCTTCATTATAGACAAGACCTTCCTGCAATGGAAAATGTCACCAGCGCATGAGAGTGGTGTGCGTCGGAGTGAGGGACATTTAGCAACATCTTTGACCAGCTGGTTAACCACAAACATACAACAAACAAGAGTTGCTCCATCTATTTTGATCTATATCTCATATTTTCCTTTTTCCTATTTTTCAAGTTTAAATTTACTAATTAAACTGCTGCATTGGTCAATACTAACTATACAAAATAAAACAAGTGAATTAATAAACAACATAAGAATACAAAATCTGTATTAAACGTCAGTGAGTTCTCGTCTGCTCTAAGATGTGATCTAAAAACACTGATGGCTGAAAACCGTCTGAACAGCTTGGTCCAGAGTTCAGGAGCTGCAGCTGCTACACACAGCAGTCTAGACCTTGTTAGAGCTAAAAGCAAGTTATTATTAGAACCAAAGATTTCTGTGAAACGTCCCCAGAGTAAAAAACATAGCTTTTAAATCTATCCTTGAATGAACTCCTTGGTGTGTATTTATAAAGTGAAATGTGCAAGTTATCCGTCTGTTTTATTCATCCTTTTTCTTAGGATAGTTATTTAATTGTTCAGGTAAAAATAGGATGTGATGGAACATAAAAAAGCCCAGTCAGTGTTTAGTAATATAATCACTAGCATTCATACTTCCTGCTTTGTTGTCTGCCTTCTTGGAAAAATGTAGGTCCATATTTTGACTTGCTCTATAATTCACCAATAACATCGTTCCAATACAAATAGTAAACAATTTTACAAACAACTGCAGAAAACTAGTAATATTTCTTGAGATGTATATGCTAGTTGTTTCTGTAAGCAATAAAAAATAACTTTTTATCTCCTGTGCCACAATTCATAATAAATACATTTCATTTTAAACTGTTTATTTTCAAATAACTTTGCTATATCAAAAAACACTGATGTATTTCATTTAACTACAAAAACCTACAAACAAACTGAACAATGTGAAACAGACAGAGACTTTTGACAACTTTGAGTTGCACAATAAAAAATGCTGGCAGGTTTTTACGCATTTTGCTCAAAGTTTCATATTTCACAATACACAGTTGGTACAATTTCCTGTTTGAGCTATTTAAGATTTTGGCAACGCTGAATAAGTGTGAAACATTGAACAGACGATGAAACTATGAAGCTAATGAAACAATAGAGATAGGAATTTACTTCCTAAAATAAAGTAGCATTCATTGAAATGTAACTTCTATACCTGCTGCAAAGCGTAATGTTGTCTACTATTCTGAGAGAGTCGCATTAAAATCCCTAAAAATAAAATTATGTCTCTTAAATTCTTTGCATAATTACAAAATATCTCTAGGTTGGCATTTTTAAACTAAATTTTACATTCAACTTTTGAATCACCTGATCACTCATATTCCTTCTTTCAACACTTACCTCTTCCTGTATGATTGTTACAATTGTTATAATTCCCCATGGCAGAAACAGTTTTAAAATTAAATTAGAAACTCTTTAAACTGATTGTTTCGCTAGCTAGACGACTCTACAGAGTGTGACGCATGTTTCTGTTTGCACACTCTGATGGCATGCAGGAGGCTCGTCTGGGTTTTCTTTTTTTTCTCAAAGGGTTGTCACAGGATGTATGCTTTTGCAGAAAGCCACAAGCTTTTTTTAGACTCCAAGAGCATCAAAGGAGAGAGGCCAGATAAACCTGAGAATCTCAGGGAACATCTTCAGAAATACGTATCGCATGAACACTGCATGCACATGTGACCGAGGAAGAGAAATTAGCAGTGTGCTAAATTACTGCAAAGATAACAAGAGAAAATCTTTTAACACTAAGTGAAACGAGGTGATTTTCTGATTTATTATAACTTTCTTAGCTTTGCTTACCATCAACTCTTTGTTTTATTTGAGTAATTGTGACAACTTACTCAGTTAATGTGAACTTTTAAATCTTAAGACTAGATTTGATAGAAGAGTGGATAAACTTCAATTTAAAATGATAATCAATGTGCCCTACAAGTTTCTAGGACAACGATGTTTCTGTGACTTTAAAACCTCCAAATGTGGAAAGTCCCATTAATGGTTTACCTACAAATAGTCACCATCTGCATGAGTATCATTTTAATTTGGGGCTTTTAATTGTACATTTGAACACTTCTCTTTCAACCTTTTAAAGATCATGTAATAGCAACAACTTCAACCAGGAGTCACCAGGCTTTCACCGAAGAACTGAGCAATCAAGTGTAGGTTGACCAAAATGTCAACTGCAATGAAAAATGACGATACAAAGGCACAGAAAATGTAATGACATTTTGAAGCAATTATTTTCTAAACCAAACAGGGTCCAAATTATACACACATCGCTTCTAACATTGTGCTAAGTGTCCCTTTTGTAAGTTCCAGAGAAACCAAATATACTTTTGCAGCCATCAGTAAACTTCTGGCATTACTTTGACCGGATATTGGACCAGCACTGAGGTCATTTAAAGAGAGGTCAAGGCTGGTTGCTGCCATAAAACCAGCTTTCAAACATCCTTTTGCCTGATTTGTCACTGTATTGAACCCAAAAGTGAAGAGTGGAATGGGTCTTACAGCCATTGTTAGTAAATCATAAGATAAAGTCTTGATGTTCTCTGGGTTTTTACTCAATAAAGTGACCAAATTTATTTTCTCTGTCGTTGACATTTTGAATCTGATGAGTAAAATTTCCAACAAAAGCCGATCAAATGCTGAAACTGGTCAGATAGTCATGGTGAATGCTTTCTAGAATAGACCAAACTCTACAGAAAGTTTAAGATCCAGGTCTGTGCCAGAAAACCACCTAATTTAAAAGAGGTGGTTTTAAATTAGGTTTATTGTTCACATTTTCAGACAGACCACTGTACTTAGGCTACAAAGGTATATGGCTTCACTCCAGATGGAAAAGGATCATTTATCCAAGTATAACATGAAACTACATGTTTACTTGAATTATAAAAAATCAACAATAAAATGTAACTTCTGCATCTGATTATTGCTCTTAAAATACATTGTAGTTGCTTCTTTGTGACATCTTTCCCTTCCTGGAAAAAGAAAGCAAAAAGTGAACTTCAAATGGAAATAAACAAGACACTATGGCTATGTATAAGATGGTGGCCAGCATTGCAATTACATCAGAGAACTAAAAATCAAACAACAAATGAAACTTTCCGAGAACTTCAGTGTGCTAAGCTAAATTTAATTGTGAAACCACAATTAAATTTAGCTTCACTGAGACAGTGCGAAAACAGATCTCAGTAAGTGCTAACTTACATTTGCATTTACAGTATAAGTTAGGACCAAAGTGAAAACTGGGTTTTTAGGTACCAATAAACAAATAAATCTAGTTCTCAGTCTCTCATGTTGTTCTACTATCACTTATATTGCCTTTTATTTTTCAGCGTGGACTTAGGAACTCAAATTAACAGAAATGATTGTTTTTAAATATCTATTGTATTTTGAAACATGAATTTGAAATTTCCTTGAAGTATGAGTGTCTGAGCTGTGCGTCTCTGTGTTGACTATGAAGCTGCTCCTGGTGTGGGCTACACAGACTGTTGGAGTTATTAATAATTTAATTATGAATAATAATAAAAATAACTCTTAGAATAGAATCAAACATGGAGAAGCAGCATTCAGCTTCCATGCACTGGAATTAACATGCAAATATCTGGAAAAAACATCCAGAAAACTACAAAATAGCTGAAACACTGAATTCCTTTAAATCAAGACTTAAAAACCACCAATTTAGAGTTTATTTAATTAATAATAAATGGAACTTTGATCAACATATTCGATGCATGTAATGATTTTGATGATTATATCAAAATCATTGATATAATTACTTTGCACTGCTATACAAATAAACTTGTTCTGTCCATCCATCCATCCATCCATCCATCCATCCATCCATCCATTTTCTGTGCACCCTTGTCCCTAATGGGGTCGGGAGGTGCTGGTGCCTATCTCCAGCTGCGTTCCGGGCGAGAGGCGGGGTTCACCCTGGACAGGTCGCCAGTCTGTCGCAGGGCAACACAGACACAAACAGGACAAACAACCATGCACACACAC
>CAEFZY010005375.1:0-14657 GCA_903066815.1 Brachyrhaphis roseni | reverse complement strand
ATTCATGGAAAAACCTCACGTAACCTTTTATTAAAGCAGAAAGTACAGCGGCCACCGTAAGAAAGGCTTACAGTATTCAATTATGTCACATAACTGATCAGGAGATTATTGCGAGGGAACGCAAAAGAAAACAAATTTCTCCTGGGAAACAGGAGAGACAGGAAAAGAAGCGCTGATGCTAAGCTAGCGCTATCCTAACTAAGCTAACGAGCCTTTACCCGAAAAACCCGTGAGAAACACAAAGAGTTTCCAAAACTTAACGTGCAGCAACAGAAAATGTGTTTTAACGTGTCTATATGTGAGAATCTCTATATTATGTCTCTGGACAGATAAAAGAGCAGAAATAAAAACCGTCTCAAACTCACCGGCTAACAGAGCCAAACAGCGACAACAGGAAGTGACGCAATGCGTCCTACCCAATCACAGCCACAGCACCATGTCTGAGTCAGTGATGCGTTCACTGACTCAGACATCTTTCATCACTTATTAGAATTTTCAGATATATTTTTAAGTCCAGATTTACTGTCTGATTTCTTCTGATGCATAATTATGACACATGTGTGACGTCAACGACATAAAAGTTCAATGAAATAAAAATGAAATTACGATAGAGAAAAGTCATAAAAACGTGTCTGAACAGATGTTGCAGTATTTGGTTTGTGAAATCAGCTGTTGGCTCCTGATTTAAACCGATGAAACAGCAGCGACTTTGGTCGCATTTCTGGTAAAGTCCTAAACAAACTGATGTTCCTCAGTTTTTCTTTGGCATTTAGGAGATGGAATAAAAAAAACAGCTCATTCGCTCCTGACCATTTCTTCAGTCACTCCGGCAGGATTTTATTGTTATATACAGACTTCACGTTTGTCCGGAACCAACAGGGCCTCGGCGCATGCGCAGCTCGCTGGTCTAAATTTTGAGTTTTGATATTTGCAATCAGGGTAACGCTAAGAAAATCAAAAATAAATAACTTACAATAAATAAGTCAAAGTTTTTACTTTATCTTGCTAATATTCAGTATTTATTCTCACATTTATTATTATTATTAGTTTTTCATAGTATGGCTTCATGCTAAGAAGTAAATCAGGGTTTCCATGTAAAAAGTAGATCCATCAGATCTGGTTACAATCCAGCATCTTACATCAGTCAGTCCAGAATGTTGAGCTTCTTTGTGCTGCTCCACACAGAAAACAGGGAAACCCGTCAGGATGGTTTTGACAGCAGGTTAGAAATCTGAACAGGTAAACACACACCTGGAGGAGCAGAGTGTGTTTGGTAGCATGTGCTGATATCAGGCGGACATGAGGCAGAGGCGTCAGCCTGGCCTTTCACTCTCTGCTAACCGAAACCACTTCCAGGAGAAAAGCAGACGCTCAGATTTCCCCCGAGAGAAACAGGAGGAAAGTTTTACTCTAAATGGGGGAAAGGAGCGAAGCGACTCCTGGATGAAGCGCCGAGTTCCTGCAGGACAGACAGACATGGCGGCGGAGGAGCGGCCATGTTTCTGAGAAACCAGAAAAACCAGCAACCATCAGCGGAAAAATCATTATTTTATTCACTATTCAGTTTATATAAAACAAACATTACATATTGATCTGCAGAATAAATAACCGGATAAGAGAACAAATAAAAGAAACGACAAAATAAGAAAGTACACATGAAAATACATTCAGGACAAACAGAAAATAACTAAATGATGTCACAACAAAACAGTGAAATAATCATGAGGGTTAGAAAATACTTAGTTATTGTCTGATTTGCATTATTATTTTCCTTTTCTCTAATATTAACCCAGGGTCACTGATATTCTGGGTAGAAGTGGATAAATAAATGAAAGAATATGGCAGAACAAAGAGTAAATAAAATAAATGATAACTAAAGAACCTTTAGTGATTTTCTCAGGTTTTCCTCAATCAGATCGCTGTGAAGTCGCCTCAGCCGGAAATTTAACCTTTTATCTGAATCTAACAGACTTTGCTCTGATTCTCCTGCGGCCGGCGGGTCGGAGGTCAGAGGTCAGAGGGGTTAACGGCTCATTAACCTGCCAGCACCCAGCCAGCTTTAAGCTTTAAACACATAAAGACGGCCTGCTGGGGGTCAGGAGGTCACAGCCATCAGACACCGTCAGTAATGGATCTTTTTAATTAGTTTCTTTTTACTTTGACGACCCAAAACGTCTCCATGCAGTTCAGCTGGTTCCAGTTCAGATTTGACACATTTTCCAACGTTTGTGTTCAGAACCGGGAGGAAAAACTCCGACTGAGACTGAGTCAAGTTTTTAATCAGGCTCTAATTAATCAATCACATTTTAATCAAGCTATTTATCAACAAAATAAGCAACATTTTCAATTCAAAAAAACATTTTTTCTGCTCCTAAGTTATTGAATAAATGTCAGATCTGAACATCAGAGATGAGTTTATCGTTCATGGAGCTTCTTTAGAAATCTGGACTGTGGATGCTAACATTAGCACTAGCTGCTACGTGTTAGCATTCAGATACTAATTTAGGCTAGCATAGCTTCTGATAGGCTAACTGCTGTTAGCACAACTTGAACACAGCAGTAGGGTTTTCCAGAGTCCAATCAGATCATTTAGAAACAGAAATGAACCCTGAGGGAAAAGAAAACGCTTCGTCCTCCATCGCTGCTGTGTTTTGCTGGAACATAAAGATTCCAGCAAAAAAAACAATTAACTGTTAGAAAATTTAATGCCTTAAAATCTGTGTAGTCAATTAATCATAATTAATGTGTTAAAGTCTCATCCCAGTTAAAAGCTGATTCCTGAAAACTGAAGAGATGTTTTCTTCTGTGAGCTGAACAATAATGAAACTTTGGTCAGACTTTGTCTCCATGGTTCTGGGTTTGTTTCCCAGATCTAAACCCAAACGATGATCACATCCTGCGACGCCAAACAAACCAAACTTCAAGTTCAAAAATCCAACATCAAATCCTCAATTCTGACCAAAGTTTAATCTGGGTCAGCGCCGCTGACACGCCATCAACCGTCTCCAGCGACACGTTTCCCTCAGCCGATGCTGGTCGGCCGGCTGCCGACTCATGACTCAGGGTCAGCCGAGTAGGTCAAAGTTCACCGGCTGCTTCCTGCAGGAAGAATAAAATCAAGTTTCCTGTTTTTAAAATAATCATTTTAGAGGAAGTCAAACAGAAACAGAGGCTGTTTGACAAATAATCCGTCTGCAGCGGAAGATCATCAGGAAAACGACGATGCTGCCGCCAGCGCATCGCCATGGCGATGAATGACTCTCAGCCAATCAGACGCCTGTTTCTGTTCAGATATTTGTAAAATGTGATCCAAGAAACCTTAAAAAAGTTTATCTTTATGATCTTAATGAGTTAAGCAGGAGAATTTATGGGGCTAACGGAAATCTTCAAAAGTTTTCCAAATAAAAAACTGAAAAGTGTGGCATGCTTTTGAGTCAGAACCACCTTCTAGTGAGCCGTTGGTGAACATTTTTTATTCATTATTATTTGTGAAGCTCAAACTCTCAGATTGGATGGAGAATGTCTGAACTTTCAATTGTTGGATTTGGATCTGGACTTGGACTAGGCCACTCTAACTCATGTATTTATAACAGAAACATTTTGAGGTCAGTTTCCCTCTATTCTCTGCTCTAACAGTAAATGTCTTTATACTGAAATGAATTGGACTCAATTTATTTATTAGGAGACTTTTGGAAGTTATTTGTGTTTTATTTGTTCCTATCCGAGTGAATGGGGTAATTAAATGTGCATGCCACACTTTTTAGTTTTTTAAAATTGGTTTTAAAAAAACAATTTTAATTTAACCCTCCAGCTCTTTACCACCAATTTATTCATCTGTTTTTTATGATTTGTTTAAAAATGAAAATGTTTCTTCTCTGATTAATCAAATCAGTTTTATTCTCTTATCATACAGTCACATTAAGAGGTCAAGAGTTATTTAGTTTCTAATTAATCAGCAGCATCTACTGCATATAGATCTACTACATGCAGACATCCCATAATATTCCATGTCTGCCACTTAGAGACCTTTTGGGAAGAGGATGGAAAATCTTAAAAGTGCGGTGTTCATCTTTATTCAGCGCCCCGTGGCATTCACATCTCACCAACCGGATCAGATTTTGACTAGACAAGCGGACCGGAGTCGGGATTAAAACTGACCGGAGTCTGGTTAAAACGGACCGGAGTCGGATTAAAACTGACCGGAGTCTGGTTAGAACGGACCGGAGTCGGATTAAAACTGACCGGAGTCTGGTTAGAACGGACCGGAGTCGGGATTAAAGCGGACCAGAGTCGGGTTAAAACTGACCAGAGTCTGGTTAGAATGGACCGGAGTCGGGATTAAAGCGGACCGGAGTCTGGTTAAAACGGACCGGAGTAGCGGTTAGAACGGACCGGAGTCGGGATTAAAGCGGACCGGAGTCGGATTAAAACTGACCGGAGTCTGGTTAGAATGGACCGGAGTCGGGATTAAAGCGGACCGGAGTCGGGATTAAAACTGACCAGAGTAGCGGTTAGAACGGACCGGAGTCGGGATTAAAGCGGACCGGAGTCGGGTTAAAGCGGACTGGAGTCGGGATTAAAGCGGACTGAACTGGTCTGGTGTGAACTCAGACTGAGTTAATATCTATGAAGATCTTTTTCTCTGCAGGTTTTTTCCATCTTGGCTCCAACTGAGTTTATTTAGTGAATTCGATGCCACACTTCTCAGATATTTACTTGCAAATATTCATCCTGGTGTAGAGGTTGTGTTTGTGGCTCCTTCAGACGTTTAGAGCTGCAGCTGCAGCAGCGTTGTAATAAAGTGAAGCTCCTCTTGGGACGCAGCTGATGGTTTAGTGAAGCAGCGTGGGCCGCGCTCCTACGCTGCTCTGAAACAACGTCAGGAAACGATTCCTCCTTAAACAGTCACCAACACATTCAGCGGCCGGCGTTAACAGCACGCTGGATCGTAACACCAGAGCTGATGGATCCTGAGTTTAATGCCGTTCCTCCTGGGAATCACTCAAAGGATCGCGATCCGGCGCAGGTTTCCCTCTGGCACAGTTCCCCGCCCCGCATCAACACCCTGCCTCCGCCCCTGCAGCTTCGTCTCCTCCCAAACAGGAGCGCTACGCACTAATGAGAGAAGACAAAGCTGGCAGCATATGGCGATGATAAGAGATGAAGGTTGTCTGGAAAAGGTGCCGAGGATCCGCCTCACTGCGCTGGAGCCGAACTGTAATTCACGGCCGACTCCTGGAGGATTCTGGGTAAAAACAACCTGATGCCAGACAGCAGCAGGTTGTAATTTCGCTGATCGCTGGCTGTGGATTCTTTCATCCCAAAGGTTGAATATTGACCAGAATCCTGAAACTTAAAGAAACTCAGGAAAATATTTGGATTTTCTCAGATTTTTCTCAGTGAAATAAAAGTTTTTCCTGAAGCGTAAGAGAGGAAGAGGCTCAGAGATCCTCAGAGTCTGGAGGAGGGAAGATGGAGGACAGACGGACAGGAAAGAGAAACATTCTCCTTCCTGTCTGTGACCCCTACAGCGCTCTGCCAGCAGCAGGCTCTGCTGTGTCGAAACTCGTTCATTTCTGTCAACTGATCACTGGGAGGAGAAGATTTGTTTTTATTTCTTATTTTCTTTCATGAATCAACCAATCAGAGCCGAGATGAAACCTGCTGATTTATGTCAGACTGAAGACGTCCAGAGGCCTGCAGGACAGATTCTAGATTTAACATTCTAGAGTAACAAGGACGTGAAACTTTACTGAGCGTCTGGTCCAAACGCCTCACCAGCAGGAGGCGCTAAGGCTCCACTGGGCGGTTTACCAAGAAGAAGAAGAGGAACAAATCACAGTCCCTGGAGGACAGCGTCACCCTAGCAACGGGGTCAACCATTCCTCCTCAGTAAGTTGGAGGTTCTGTTCCTTCCGGGTCAGAGAACCAGAACCTCCAACCCGTCCAGGTCTTTGTCAGGCAGCCAGTTATTAATTTTTCTAAAGTATTCAGACGATAACAGACTTCACCGTCACACTGCGCTGCTTGGTGAACACAGATAGTCAACGACAGACCCGTCACTCCAACAATATTTCTGCTCTTTTCTGGATCTTCTGAATAAAAATACTTGGTGAAGATCAAATGTGATGAATTTGGGGTTAAGATGCTAAAAACTGAACGAATCCGGTCCAGGAACAAAGCAGCTTCATGTTTTTTTCATCTTATTTCTGTTTCCTCGTGTTGGTTTATTTTTAAGGCCGTTCTCTGCAGGCTTTGAGTCGGACTCTCTTCTTCTTCTACCTGTCCGGCTCGTTAAGGAGAACTTTAATCCTCATTCTGTCTGCTTCTCTCCTGCTCTCTGTGGAAATGATGCAACAGGTTCTGAATGCAGCTCAGAACCTTCAGAACCAGAACAAAGTTAAAGAGAGGAAATGAGCAGCCAATCAGCAGAGATCCAGTCTGACATGTTGAGTCAGACTGGATCAGAACTCATCCTCATTGTTTCAGGAACCAGAACCGGTCCGGTCTGACTCAATATCCATGTAAGCAGAAACGTTTCATCTTAATCCTCAAAATGAAAACGTTTTCAAACAGTTTGGAAGAAGTTTCTGAGAGGAAACTGCAAAATGAATTCATGAAAAATAATAACCAGGATTTTAAAGCTGTGAAGTTTACATGATGGAAACGGGTTTCAATTTATGAAATTATTATTTAAATGATTCCTACAGTCTGGAAAACCTTTTCCACCATGAAATAAAAAACAAGAATAAGAGTCATAATTTCAGCCTTCAGTCATAATTATGAATTTTAAAGTTACGCTGTTTCTCTTGTTCCAGTTTCTCATAATAATAACTTTAAAACAACTTCCTTCTGGTCATCAGTGAATTTACATGTTATCTAAATATTTAAACACTTGGTTTGTAAAATACATGTTTAGCTCTCTAGCTGCAGTTTTGCAAAACAAACCAAGTAGATTTGGCAGAAAACTACATCATTTTTACACCAAAACTTAAAAAAAAAGAAGATTAAAGTGTTGTGTTTCAATCTAGTTATGTTGCCTTCAGTTATAAAAATGTTGTTTATATCAGACGACTTCATAATTTAAGGTCTTCAAATTGGGCCTCTGTCTCTTTAAGAACTCCTGCTCTTTCTGAAGCTCCGCCTCCAGGAAGTCGTCCCAACACGGCTCCTCTATTAACCTTTTAATGTTTTTACCAGCGCTGCTCTGAGCAGCAGCTCCTTTAATGAGCTCAGCAGATGTTTGCTAATTGCGGCTGACTAGTCTGAAGGAGCTGAGTGGGGGAGGAGCTGCGCCTCAGAGGCGGGGCTAGGTCCACCCAGGCATTTTAACAGCTGAATGGTTGCCATGGAGATTAGAGGATTTCACAAACATAAAAGAAACGAAAATATTTGTTTTTATAATATGATGGAAAGATAAAAAAGTTGATTTTACATGATACTGGCCCTTTAACTAATATGTAAATAACATATATTTTACTAAACGTTACATTTATGAGCTGAATGGACGCTTTCAGACGTTTTGAAGGATTATCAGGCCGTGTTTCAGCAGCTCAGTTTCTTCCTGCTTCCTCCCTCCACCAACAACTCAAACAGGATTTTACGCCCCGCTGTCGGCTGCAGCCCGGAGCTCAGCGGCCGCACGGCGGGCTGGCTGGGGGAGATAGGAGCTGCAGGGAGCGGGTCAAGGCTGCAGGCAGACTGGCTCACACAAAACCTGCTCAGCATCTCCAGTGTGACTAAACAGAGAGGAGCGCGCAGCGGGCGGCGGGAGAGACTCCTAATAGCTGGAGAATGAGCTCATTAGGATGTCTGCAGACTCGCTGCAGCCTCTCCGCTGCTGCTGCTTCACATCGCAAAACAAGCAGCAGCGTTTCTGTTTGCTGCTCGTCTTTCTCAGTTTCTGTTTTCTCCGGGTTTCACTGTTTGTGTCAATATTGACTCATAAAACGCTGTTTTGTTTGTTTTTACCAGAGCAAAGCAGGAGTTTCACTCAACCACAGAGCTTCTTATCTTTCAGGAGGATAGTGTGAAGACCCGAACCGGGCCGGACCGAACCGGACCGGACCCAGAGAGCGGCAGGCAGCTCCACTCAGGTTGCATAACAATGACTTGTTGAGCTCAGAACCACCAGCCTGCGTGTTAATATGTGGGCGCCGGTTTCTGCGGGACAATGCGAACCCGCCGAGCGGTACCACTGTTGCCATGACGAGGGATGGAGAGGAAGAGGCTCTGCTGCTGCAAGACGAGGAAGAGGAGCACAAACTGGGAATAATGGATGAGTCAGGAATGGTTCTGTACCTCAGTGTGAACCTCAGCCCAACAGGCCCTTCGCCCTCCAGCTGCCTTGTTCTGGGTGTAAATGTCCCGCTGCGGCTGATTGGATGGACCAACAATGATTCAGTCTAACTAAAATATTTAGTTAGCTCAGTGCTAAATATTTAGCTTGGAACTAAGCAGCTTGCTAACTGATGGAGCTTTTAGTGAAGTCAGATATTTAACTGTCTCAGAGCTACATAATTGAACAATTAGCTTGGAGCAAAATAGCTAGCTTATTAACTAAATATTTATCTAGCTAACATCGAACTGAATTATTTAGCGAGCCCAGAACGAAATAATTACTTTAAAGCTAAATAGCTAACTTGCTAACTAAATATTCGTCGAGCTAAACATTTAGCTAGCTCAGAGCTAAACATTGGTAAACTAGATCTATAAAATGCTTTTAGCTGAAACTGGATCTAAGTAAAGAAATGATGTTTGTTGTTATTCAGTGAGTAAATGTTGAGTTTTTATTTCTGTTGTCCATCGTGTTGCATTCTGCAGCGGACAGACATCCTGCTGCACCAACACTCTGATTGAAATAAATCAGGGGATCCGGTGATCCCGTCCCATTGTCAGAGTGAAAGCCCTTTACAGGATTACTGAACAGGATTACATCCGTGCTCAACAATGAGTATTTTAAATAGCTTCAGCCGGCGTAGAGCAGAGAGTTTCCATACGGCTGTTGAACGTCGCTATCTGTGAAATAATTTATGTTTTTGAGACGAGTCTGTGGACGACCGGAGGCTCAGGACGCAGAGCAACGTTTGGTTCCAGAGAGCAGAGAGTCATTTATTCAGCTGCTTCGGGAAATTCATGTCTCGTTTTGCTTGTTGCAAGTCTGGAAACATGAAGTCCAGCTGCAGGGCTGGTCCAAGCATTTTAGGGGCCCTAAGCGGATTTTTATTTGGGGACCCGATAATAATATGTTAACACCGAATACTTCATCATTCCTAAGTTTAACCAGAGATGGGCAGAGACCCAAAACTTACACTGGAGTAAGAGTAGAACTACTGCAGCATATTTTTACTCCAGTAAGCAGCAGGTTCTGGTCCAACAGGTTCTGGTCCAACAGGTTCTGGCCCAGCAGGTTCTGGTCCAGCAGGTTCTGGTCCGTTGGTTTGTCAGTCAGTTCTGCTGCTGGATGAGTATCTCTGATCTGAGTCTTTAGTCTCTGGTTCTGGAAATGTTCTGCAGCTACTAGAAGGTCCACTGTGGAACCGGCTTTATGTGGCTCTGGAGGGTCAAAGGTCAAAGTCCATCACTTCTCCCAGGTTTCAGGCTGATCGCTGGTTTTTAGTTGCAATAACTGAAGCTGTGCATTGATTCTAGATCTATAACCCTAGATCTAGAGTTATAGATCTATTTATAGATCTAGGGTTATATATCTAGTTATAGATCTAGAGTTATAGATCTAGAATCAATGCACAGTTTCAGTTATTGCAACTAAAAACCAGCGATCAGCCTGAAACCTTCCTTCTTTAAATTCTCCAAACTGCACCAGGCGAGGCGGCTCAGATTCATCTCTCCTCATTTTTGTCACTCCTGTTATCCGCCGACGTTGAGCGATTCAGTAATTCTGAGCAGATGATCGTCTCCTCCTGGGAGGCGGACGCTGTTTGCTCCGCTGTTCTCCGGCATCCACGGCGAAGGGAAGCTGATCTCTGCACAGCGGCTCAAACACATCATGACAATCTGTCCCTTCAGATCAAACCTCCAGCAGCTGCAGCTGAATCCTCATCAGAACAACTCAGAAATAATCTGGAGGGATTTGATTCAAATACAGATTATTGTGAATTCAGCAGGAGATTCATCACAATAACTCAGTTACATTATTATGTTTTCAGAATATTTACACCAGAGTTCGGCACTGACCTGGCCAACTGCAGCGTTACCTTAGCAACAGGCTTTGTAAACATGCTGGAGACCTTCAGTCATTTACAGGCAGGGTGCAGCAACATGTGGGGGAGGGGTGACGCACAAAGTTTGGCATCAGAAACGAACAGCAGGAAGGACGTTAAAGGTTTTCTACCCGGTAACAGGCTCCTGCTTTATGATTGGACAGGAAACTTTATTAATCTGTTTGGAAGGAAGTTCATAATGTGGCTCATCTGTAATCTGGATTATGAACCATCTCCAGATTAATTCCTGCATTTTATTTGTTTTGTTCCTGTTTACTGAGTATCTATCTGCTGTTTTTATTATAACTGAATATTTTCATAAATTGCTAATAGTTATAAAATACTGAAATCTCATCCATCTTGTTTCTTTTTGCACTTTCATGTTTCAGATCAAACTTTAAACCTTTAGGCACAAAAAGCATTGTTGAGCACGGTGGAGGATCTGTGATGCTGTGGGCCTTTTTCATGGAATCATGTTAAGAAATAATGAATTACGCCCAACTTACTCACAGAAATTCAAACTTAATTCATCCAAGATCATTTCTTAATTTACCTTTCAGGCTGATGTGAGAGTGGAGGAACTTCTTTTAGTTGTCCGTCGTTCCTTTTCCTCTGGGGAATCAATTCAATGCGACACATTTCTGGTAGTTGCTCTTCAAAAATGACAAAGACAAGAAAACATGTGATTAATAAAAACAAGTGTGTTTATCTTATAATTCAGGAAATGGTAAAGGACACGTTTCAAACAAAGATGTCACTTCCTGCAGGAAGTCCCGCCCTCATAAAACTCAGTCAATAAAAAAGATTTTAAAAGTGAAACAAATATAAAATCTGAAAATATCTTTGAAAAAATGTAAGAAAGTAAAACTAAATACATATGAAAATTAAAAATAATAAAATAAAATCTGAAAAATAAATTAAATGTTAAAAACTATTTGAAAAAATGAAATCTTGGGGAAAACATCTGAAAACACAGATGTGCATCAACAGCTTCATCTGCTGTAAATTAGCAGGTTTTTCAAAGTTCCATTGTTGAAATGCATTTTTGTCCTAATTTAAATTTCTGAAACATGATATTTGCTTGTGATATTATTGGGCCAAATTTGTCTCCATACCTGAGACGCTTTGGGTCGATCAGGATTCATTAATAATCCGTTTCATTCTACTGACAACAAGCACAGTTGGGCTCTCACATGAATGGGTCTGGAAGCTTTTCCTCCAGTTTTCCTCTCTGTGGGTGTTTGGTGCCACAGATAATTGTTTAATTAGTGCAGAGACAACCTGGAGATCTGGGCTCCGATCCGCAGAGACAAACCTCCAAACCTCCACTGATCGCTGAGAGCCAAACTGCTGCAGACTCAACAAACCGTCAGTAAATGATGAAAACGATAAATCATGCAAATGGAAACTATTGAGTTGGCTTTAGTTCATTAATTGATTTATTGATTATTCAGATCTAAGCCTTCCTGGAGGAGAAGATGACCCGTCTGCTTTGCTGCATCTGTCGGTATTATGACCTGATCATATGTTTCAGATTAAACCATAACTAATCTGATCAAATACAACAAGATGTTTTCAAATCACCGTTTTATCTGTCGGTAAAAACTCAGGATGAAACGATGGCAACATTCAAAGCTGTTAGGGTGAATAAAATGTTTCTGAAATGAATTTAGCAGAAACAGAAAAACTCATCGATCTGTTCTGAACCAACGAACGATTCATTCCATCTGAGGAATGAATCCTTCTGAACGAATGAACGAACAAACTATTCATTCATTCCTTTCAGCCACCGTGTGTCTTCTCAGGTCTAATCTAATTACAGGGAGACTTTATTAGCCCATTATGGAACCACCATATTAGGATTATTGCACCATAATCACAAGCTAAACACGCATACTCACACACTCACACACCTACACCCCTACACACACACACACCCACTCACACACTCACCCACCTACACACCCACTCACACACCCACACCCCCACACACACACCCACCCCCACCCCCACACCCCCACACGCACAGTGAAATATAATCACTACAAATATGAACAGATTTCTGCTGTAACAGGAGCTCTGCTTTGTCTGACTGAGTGTTTAAAGTGGGGATTCTGTGGAGTACGTCTGAGAAGGAAGTGTCTTACCTTCAGCAGAAGGTAATGAGATTACTCTCAGTTTGAAGAATCAGGTGTGAGGAACTTTTCCAGGTCGTTTTCTTCTTCTCCTGGTTACTGCAGAAATCAGGTTTTTAGTAAATATTTAGATCCAAACTGACATTTATGGATTAATAAATAACACGGTGAAAATACAGTGAAATGTGGGCATAATGCCTGAGTGCAGCATCATTCTGCATGGAGGCTGAAATGTTAAAGCTGGTTTACTTCCTGCCAGCTGTTTCTCCTGCAGCTTTGAGTCGTTTTAACACATTTAATCCCTTTTAAATGGTTGCAGCGTAGGAGTCAACATTTAGTGCATTGTTTATTGTTCATCATGAAAAATTTCTCATCATGATACAAATTTTGATTTATCATTGTCAAATTTCAGTTAATGCAAAAAAAAAAAACTGATGAAAATGTCATTTTTACTATTTTCTCCACAAGCACATTAATATCAGTAAATTCAAAAATATGATTAAATATCTCTGTGGATATAAATCATGTCCTGCAGTCACAGACATACTTAAATAAAAATGACATTATTACTACTTCATATCGTCACTTTTATCATTAAAATATTCCAAATATTAACATTTTAACTCCGTATCACCCAGCGCTGCTGCAACAAACCAAAATGTTAAAATAAAGGATATGAATATTTTTGGCATGGCTGTAATCATTAATGCAAAACAATAATAACAGAAGTATCTCAGAGTAACGTTTGTTAAACATGTCTAATAGCTGAAAGTAAAGTAACCAGCAGCTTTATGGTAATAAAGCATAAATATTAATATGAATGTGACAGAAGAGGACATTGTTAGCGGCAGGATGAATCCACGACTCGCAGACGTTCAGCTGCAGCAGATCAGTTATTGTTATTGTTATTGTTGGCAGATTCATCTGAGATGAAAATAAAAAAACATTTATGATGCAAACATTTCACACACATTTAGTCTTTCATTACTACATTAAACCAAATTATTAACAGAATTATTATTTTATGAGTTTTGTTCTAACAGTAACTTTCTGTGTAAATACATTTTTATTAGAAATTATATTGAATTATGGTAATTATATTAAACTGAGGCAGATATTAAATCCTGTTTCTTATATAAAGACGTTAAAAGTTTCAGCTCATTTAATAATCCATCAGTGTGTGACATGAACTAACCTTTGAACTTTGACCTTTAATCTCTAAACAGTAAAAAAGATGCATAACAGTTTATGCAACAATATTATTCAAAACACGCAGTTCCATCCTGAAGAGCTAACAGCTAGCACACAGTGCTAACATTAGCATGATGCTACAGCTAGCAAAACAACAACCAGGATGTCAAACCAACACAACAAATTCATGTCTGACATAAAGTTTATTGTGATTTTAGCGTTATTAGCATTATTAGCATTTAGCGCTTTGCTACGTCCGTTGTTTCAGTGAATTCTTCTTCGTGCTAGCGGAGGTTGCTAAGACACTCATTCTTAAAGTGCATCAAGTAAACTGATGTGGGAACATTTCCAGTAAACATCAAATGTAACCGAACATTAAGAGGTTCTGACTGTCCACCCAGCATTTAGACTGATCCATTTGTAGTTTGAGCATCCTTGAACTTGGACTACAAAATGGCTCAAGAAATAAAAATGTCGGATTCACAAAACTGGTTAGTGGGAAGTCAAGGATGTAACAGTTTAAAAGACTGAAATGAAGTGAAATAAATGGATGCAGCTGGAGAGACTAGATTCAACTTTTCTGCTTTGCTAAAGGTTAAAAATGCAAAACAAAATTAATTTAAAGGCTAAAAAATGGATTTACTTGATATGTCCCATTTCATGTTAACGGGAATATTAAAGTGCTCAAATAAAACATGTTGGTTTAAAGTTGCAGTACGTCACCTTTAAAAAATATCTTGTTTACATATTTGTGCAGCTTTAGGGACATTAAAGTGTTTTAAACCACATAATAAACAGATTCACATGATAAAATGGTTAGCATGTTTCAGCAGAACAATGAGAAGGATGGCATGAGAACCGTGGCTGAATGAAGTCATGCTAACCGGTGCTAACCTGATGCTAACCTGATGCTGACCTGATGCTATCCTTGTGCTAACCTGATGCTGACCTGATGCTATCCTTGTGCTGACCTGATGCTATCCTTGTGCTAACCTGATGCTAACCTGATGCTGACCTGATGCTATCCTTGTGCTAACCTGATGCTGACCTGATGCTATCCTTGTGCTGACCTGATGCTATCCTTGTGCTAACCTGATGCTAACCTGATGCT
>CAEFZY010005373.1:0-33303 GCA_903066815.1 Brachyrhaphis roseni | reverse complement strand
ATCCATCCATCCATCCATCCATCCATCCATCCATCCATCCATCCATCCATCCATCCATCCATCCATCCATCCATCCTCATATAAAAGACAAAGATCATTTTGTTGGAGCCATTTTGACAGTATGAATATCAAAAACATACTTTTCACTTCAACATACTTGGACAAATCATTTTTATTGATATTACACTATTAAGAAAATGTTAAAGAAAACATTACGGTTTGTACATTATTACAAGTATCAGTCATCACATATTTTCTTAAGTTCAGTTTCATTTTCAGACACATTAATGAAAAAAACAGTGTTTTGTTAAAAAAAAAATGGCACAGATACAATAAATTAAGGCTTGATGTTAAAATCTGGTTAATTGGATCAATCATTAAATAGCAAAAAATGTGATGATTGCTCTCAGCCGGTCTTCCATGTTATACTGAAAGGATGTTGCAGAGGAACAGCCCTTGAGGTAGCATCAATAACCAGCTCCTATGAAGAAAGAAAGAAGAATGAATGAGCCATAGGACGCTGCGCTGTATGTGTAAAAACAACAATTTCAAAATACAACCATTTGCTTTACATGATTTTCAATCTCCATGGCATGCATAATAAGTGTGGAGACATGTGTCTAAGACTTGCTCCTTATTTTGTTTGAACTGCTTCACTGAGCTATAACAGGTACATGCTTAGAAACTGCTTGGTTGGTAATATCAGTAATAATGTACCGTACCGCAACACAGTTTTCTGCATGATTGTAGCTACCTTGTTTTGTACGGGGCGGAAATGACTCTCCTACCTCACTATATCTCGATGACACCGCCATCTGCTTACTGATTCATTTACTGATGTTCAAGTTATCACCCAATCAGGCTATGATTACAGATAAGAGATTGTTTCACACTGAAAAACTAGTTATTGCCATTAATAAACTGTGTCATCTTTACTCCATTTCTCTTATTTCCCTCTGCCCATTCATTCTCCATACGAATCCTTTTCAGCGTGTTTTTCTCACTCTTTAGATGGGATATACGTATTTCTGCAGTTTCTTTATTCAGAGTCAATCTTTCCATCCCCAACACAGGTGCAACCCAACCACAGAAGTCCTGACTTTCTTTATATGCAATTCTCGACCTCTTGACTTACTTCGCTGTCTAACTTCTCAAGTGTCAGATCAAATCTGAAGCCTGGAGGCTTTTTCACCTCTGATTATTTAAGGATTTGCACTGGGTATCATTTTTATGCTCTCAAGAAGAAAACCGAGTACAGGCACACAACCTCAACAGAAGTATTTCACAGCAGCCAAAAGTGAGAAGTAACACACTATCTCCTGTCAGCTTTTATTTTATTTTTGAGCCAGTTCTTCATATTGCATGTGTCACTGCACTGTCCACCTTTGCATTGACTGGTCTTTACTTTCAAATCCTTTCCTGTTTATTTTCCTATTTTGGACTATTGTTGCCACTATATCTTTGAGCTATTTTGGGTTTTCTATCACCTAAAGCCCTGATGTGCTCAGCAACAATCCCACTGAAGTGTCCCCAAGTTGAACCCAGAATTTGTTCCAGTTCTGGCATGTGGACCATGACCCTTTTGCTTCAAACAGGACCACTGAGTAGGTTAATTCAAAATCAGTCTGTGAAGTAACTTTGATGTTAAGAAGAAAAGAGGAGTGCGCAAATGTTGTGTTGAAGAGTGACTACTAAAAATCAAACTAACCTGAACCGTAGGCATATTGGATATTTGTAATGGTTTTGCTTTAACCTTTAGGAATGCTCATGAGTTTCCTAAACATTTCTTTCTGTCAAAGCAACAACTGATATGACACTGTGGAAAAAATTTAAAATACAAGCAGCTTTAAAAACTCTGTCCTACGTCAAGTCCTGTGTTCATCACAAAATGAAGACAGAACAATAGTGTCAC
This sequence comes from Brachyrhaphis roseni, assembly GCA_903066815.1. Taxonomy (NCBI): domain Eukaryota; kingdom Metazoa; phylum Chordata; class Actinopteri; order Cyprinodontiformes; family Poeciliidae; genus Brachyrhaphis; species Brachyrhaphis roseni. The sequence goes on along the minus strand of CAEFZY010005373.1, from coordinate 31,391 downwards.
AGATAAAACAGCATTAATTACAGCTATTAGACAACAGAATGCAACACAGCAGGATATGGGCTGCGAACCTTGCTTTGCTGGGCATTTTAAGCTGACTAGAAAATGCTCAGTCAACTCAAACGTGTGTGTGCTTGTCTGCTAACATGTGTGTTGAAATGAAAAAAAAAAAGCTGGATGAGGTATGACAGTGATGCACAAGAAGCTGCAGATGTCAGACACTGATTAATTTGCTTAGGCAAGGGTTATTAGAGCAGAACGCTATTCAAATTCACATGCAAAATCACTAAGAAACTATGCTTATGCATAAAGGGGAAACTGAACTGAACTTAACTTATTTATTTTTTATAATATTTTCTACTTTGGTAAAGATAAATTACAAACCCTATACTTTAGACAAGTCTAAAACTATATTTCACCAGAAATGAACGTGGCATTTTGAGTGTAAGACTTAACAGAAATAATCTTGTGATGCATATACATGTAGAAGAGAGCCTCCATTGCCAACATTAAACTGTAATTTATTGTTTCTTTTTCCCCAATCTGTCTTTCAGTTCTATACAATTTTATTTAAAAACAGAAAACAATCAAAACACCATCATAAACAATGACAATTTGAAAACACTTCTGACCTCAGTGTAGATGTCGTGCACTACATTTAGCGAATGCGTCACATCATCCTTGTCTGTGAGGGTCGCACCGGTGATCGTGACATTGCCTGCCCCCCAAACCCTCACCATTCCCAAGTTCAGATAATCAGCAGCTTCTAGAGCGTTGTGAACAATCTGACTAGACAACGTTTTCTGGAGAAACAAAGAAAGAAACAGATAATTAGTAGTTATCAAATACATGCAAATGCAATACAAAATATTACCTATTTAAATTAGGTTGTTTATCTGATAAAATACATTTTGTGCCACTTTTTTTAACAGTGTACTAAGAATTACTTTCTTTTCCACACATCGATTTGTCCGCATGCATGCAGTTCTATAACCATCTTATATCAATTTATTCTTAAAAGCAATTAACTCTACATTAGTTATTTTATTCCAAACAGTTTCACAAGACTGTATATTACACCTTTTTTTATAGATTGATGTTGGCATGACAGATTTTGGCCCCAGGAACCATTTATCATTTACTTCATTCAGATAACTCCGTTTCCTTCCAGTTGGCAATTAGCAGATTAAAGAAATAAAATAACCATGACTCCTACAGCACAGAATGACAAAGAGGTGAATGGCCAGCCTTCATGTTGAACTTTTCCAAAAACTTGGAAAGACTAAAGTGTTGTCCTCGAGTTACAGGACCAAACCCCCTCACCTACCCATGCAAACGCACAATAAATGTTCACAAAGCCCATCCAAAATGGACAATGATCTGCTTATCTGTCAGACAGCACTGACTGCATCACCCAACTTATCCTCATCTTTTCACATCCGTTTATTCACGCCTACATGCACAAGCACTCACACAGGCACACTTTCTTTTTTCTGCTGCTCTGTCTTCGATCGGCTGCCAGATAACGTGTCTGTTTTTATCCCCATGTAAAATTGCTTTGGACTGAACCTGAGGACAGCCGCAGATGTTTGGCCACGCTAACTGTAACATTGTATACTGTAGATGTGCGCACATATGTATGCCTTGGAGCAATATTGTGCAATGAATGTGTGCTTGTGTGTGCCTGATTGTTTGGCAGGAAAACAAAATAAAACAACAAATAGAGCAGTGGTAGTCCTATTAGTCCCAGTGACCAGGAAGCTACTGACATATTTGACTCAAACTGAGGTCTAGTCAATATTTCCTTATAATCAAACTTAGCCATACGTCTTTAAGTAGGCACACATATTAACAGAAATATGTTTTTATAAATCAACAATTTCTTGGATGTAAACAGGAGGTTTGCATCCACCGTGTATCAGTTTTTTTTTCCTAAATTGATTATCCTGTCATAATTCCACTTAAAAACATAATGAAGATGTTTTGGTTAGGTTGCATAGTGTATTGTTTCCCTTAAAAGCTCATAGTGTTTCTGTTCTAAAGGACAGTAAATATACTCGGATACTATGTCCTTGCAAAGTCAAGTAAATTCTTTAAAGCATCTTTCTCCTCTCTGTTTTGGTTCTCTGTCCACACTGAAACATTATTTATTCTCCCTGGACAATAGAGCTATTTGAAAAGAGGCTGTTTAAAGAGATGTGGCTTGTTTTAGTAAAAAAATGAAACCCTAGTCTGTCATTGGGATGATGCAGTGGGTATTTTATTCTCCTTTAGTAAACTGTCGAGGACAAAGAACAACTTTGCCAACTTTTTAAGTTTATTGTAAAAACCACTGGCCTAAGAGAAATGTACAATTGAAAATTAGCTAATTTTTTAATGTTTCTATTCATATTTCGGCAAATGACATTTCTCCAAACAGAACTCAAGGTTTTGTAACAAAGCGTTGCCAAATAATGTCATATTTTTAGTCATCCACAAAATCTATGCATAAGGATGAATGGTGTTTAGATAATCGGTGACAGAAATACAGAAAAAGATTACGGACATGTGAAATTTAGTTGGCCCTTGAACTCACCGCTTCTGCCTTAAGGGAGGTTAGCAGATATTGTTTTCTTCCAACTGTGTCTGTTGGGAAAAAAATGAGAAAGTTAAGTACAGGGACATGGAGTTTAAACTGGTGTGTAACTTCAGAATGAATGTCATGGAGAGATTCAAGACAAGCACTGAACTTATACAGTGGTTGAGTATTTGAGTAAAACAGTACTGGCTCAGTGGTAACCCCAAGTTGATTTCAGGTTGAGTTCAGTTAGCAAATGACAGACTTCTATCAACAACGTAAGTTAATTAGAAGTACAACTGCCTAGCTGGATGAAACTGAGTAATTAGCTGGCTCTGTAAGTGGGTAAACAGAAAAGTGTGTGACTGAAAAGTCAAGAGCCTGACTGACGGTGGAGTGAAATAAAGCTAAAGCCTTCAGGACTTAAAACAGGAGAATTGTACATAATACAGGTGAGAACAGACTAAACCAAGAGGCAAAACAAACATAAAAAGACACAGACAGGCTACATGGCAGACAGACACACGGGAAAGGAGCAAGGGACAAGATAAAGGCGGAGTGATGGAGAGCATATCTCCAGGCAGCGACACAAGGAATTACTGTAATAGTTTCTGTCACTACCTCCCCAACCTACCACCCTCCTTCTACGTCGATTGGTCTCCATCTCCCTTTCTTTGTCCCAACACAAACATGCCTTTCACAGAGTAATGCATTTTCTAACAGAAGTCTATGAGAGAACAATCTAAGAATGAATGAGGAAGTATACAGAAAATAGTCTGCCTGCTTGGCTTGATCTGTTAAGGTTTATTTAAATTTATAGCTTTGCTAAATTTAGCTACAAATTCTTCCAAAAAATTGTAGTAAATTATAGTTTTTATGTTCTGTAAATTTTGTAAATTTCTAAATGTACTCAGGAAACACTAAATATGCATTTTTGAAAAGCTAAATCTTCTATGAACATAACTATTTTTCTTTTAAAAAAAGTTGTGCACAAAAAGATGCAATAATGTTTATTAGGATGCCCAAGCAATTTTTTTCTTACATATTTATTTTCTCATTTTAAAAATTATTTTCCCAATTTTCTGAAGTTGTGCACACAAAGTGGTATGTTTAATTGATATTCCCATTAATTTACATGTTAATGTTTTTATGGCTTAGAGCTAATACTGATAAGACATTTTACACAGAAATCTTGGTCACAGTGACAGTGTGGTACTCATACGAGGCACATAATTTAACCACATGAATAGTAATAATGAAAACTACTGAATAAACTCCTCACAAAAAACTCTGCAAAGCTTCTGTGTATGATCATGATGTATTCAACAATTTATTTTAAATCTGATTTTGGATTGGTGATCATATGTCACTGTATGTATGCAGACATGCAACATGAATTGGACTCTAATGTGTTTGTGTTTTTGATACGTTGTTATTGACTATCATGAATAAGTACCTCATAAATATACACACACACATAACATGAAATGGCAAGCTTCTCTTTGGATGAGTGACCTTTCACTCACCTATTCCTTCGCCGTCGTCCCAGAAGACAGATCCTTGAGCAGTTCCAGAGTCACTCAGGGCAACGATGAGTCCCATAGGGTTCCTCCGACTGAAAGGAATGAGACAGACTGGGTTAGAGCTAAAGGAGCTTCTCTATTTATACCTGCTGCTTCAGACAAATACATTTCCATTTCTGCTTAGGGGATCCACCTGATCAAATTGCTGCTGGAACTGTTAGTGTTGCTCTCAGTCATTCTGTTGTTCCACATGCTGCATGCATGTGACTAAATCCAAGTCAAACTGAGTTAAAACAGCAACTTCCTGACTTGTGTTTGACAAAATCTAATTTTAAAGATAAATCTATTTACATTTGCAACATGTGATATCATCTCCAATTATAAAAGTGTATAATGATAAGGATTTAGAGGCAGATTTTAATTTATTTAACGTGAATAAAATTATTCAACCTTTTCTTTTTGTATGTTTAATGGGAACACATAAGTACAAAAATCAATGCTTCCCAAAAGGCATGCCTTTCTTTCTTCCAATATCTTTAATTTATTGATCACTGACTGCGTGCTGTCAGTGATTTGACAGAAGTGTGAGTGTGTTCACCTGTAAAACGTGTTGTTCTCTGGTTTCTGCCAGGGTAGGATGTATCCGCCTCTGACATGGAGGTTAATGTGCTCCAGTGGTGTGTTCATGGAGACTTTTGTGGCACGCTCACCGACATCCAGGGCCTAAGGAGAAAATTAAGAGGGACTCGTGAAAGTGAGCGGTTTGAAATTGTAGCTATGGATTTGGTATGTTAATACTGCAGCCGTATATTTCATAAAGTTTTAAATTTTGTCATTAGTCAAGGTTTAAATTAGGAAGTTGCTCTGGCTGCTGAATTTATAAACAGAGACTAACAGGACAGCCTCATCATAAATTCTTGCCTCTTTTTTAATTCATTATGTTTTCTAATAAATCCCTGAGCTGGGAACTCTGTTTTTTAATAGAGCATAATTAACAATAATTTAACAGCAAATCCAAAACTATGCTCAGTCAGTGTAGTTCTTTTAGTGATATTGTCTCATGTTGTTTTACCAACATAAACAGATTGTTGGTTAGATAAGAGTGTCTTTCTCTAAAATGATTGTCAGCCAGATTACTTACTGTGTGGAAGTCATACCAGCGTGCGTCTGGAAGATAGCCCTCTACCACTGTAACTCCCTGTTCACACAAAAACAAACAACACAAATTAAAGAGCAAGCACTGATCGATTTATAGTATAGAGGTAAAGTGTGTCATATTTTTAAATATTTCTGATAAAAACAGACAAATGGAAGAAAAATACTGTGGGTATAAACATACTGGGTCTAGAGCAGGGGTGATGAGGAGAGCAGGTCCCCAGAGGAACTGTTTGTGGATGTCCCATGTAGCTTTGTCTTTTACAAACCTGTGACAGAGAAGCAAAGAAGCTATTAATCCTGACAGAGAAGGCATGTTACCAAAGCTTACTCATGCGTCCTTAGCCCCACCGACTGTTCAAATACTTATGCTAGAATTCAGTGATTTGAAGATGCGAGCCAAATAACCCTGCCAGGCTCGTTCTGGCAGCTTCTTAAATACCATCTGTGACTTTATAGGAGTCTCTTCAGATGAATAAATACATCTTTTTCGAACAATTTCAAACACTCTCATCTGGGAGCTGCCAAGAGCAGCCACTGGGTTCTGTGCAAATGGCTTTGAGGCAGTCCTACTACAAATAAAGCATCTTGGTTCAAGGCTTTTACATTGTAGCTTCTATGGCAAGACACAAACTTTCAACTTCCCACCAATTCAATGCAAAAAATCGAATAGATAACGTCTTAGTGATTGTAGGTCTTTAAAGCAGAAGACATTTTGTTTTTTTAATGAGGAACTTCTCATCAATAGATGACAAAAAAACCTGTTATTGAATTCTTTATTGTAAGCAATAAAGCTCTAGAGTATGAACCACTGTAACAAATATGTCTATACATACTCATGCAGTAATGGTCTGACAACTGTGCTGCCTTTGGTGTGAGCCTCAAACATCAGCAGGTAAAGGTAAGGCAGGAGGGTGTAGCGGATATTCAAAACAAATCTGGACGCCTCGGCAAATCTGTTATCCCAGGCAACGGGGTCTTGTCTCTGAGGAAGAAGTAAATGCAATCATATGTGAATGAAGTACATTTCAAATCAGTACTAAATATGGTATACATGCATTTGAATCTCATCACAAATAGCAATTATATTTAAAATGTTGTATTTGTGTCATTAACATTTTAAATTTGTTCTACCCTTTGATCTTTCTCATAAGCACTTTGGTTAGTTTTCTTGGGTTTATTATTTTTTATTTTGTTCATCTGTATTTTGCTCATAAATCATGGGTGGCATAAAAACGTTTCCTTGTCACCAGGAGACAAAGCCTTCAGTGTTTTGTAGATCATGACCATGATATAATAGTTATATTACTGGGAAATGAATTAAATTAATAAATAAATGAAGGCTTATATCAGCAAAGTAAATACTGATACTGTAACAAGGCAATATCATGTATGCTCATGATCTTGCCTCGCATTAATACAAAGGCCTTGCAACTGATAAATTATGTTGTCACAACAACCGTATTTGTATTTTATTTAATTTTAAATAGCAGACCAACACAAAATAAGTTTCAAAAGTAAATTGATCTGTGGTTTTCTATTTTTTATACTGATACTGATTGAGTCAATCCTTTGTAAAATAACCATTTGCAGCAACTACAACTGCAAATATCATGAAGTTTGGGATTCTGGTGTTTGGCTTTTGATGAATTCAAAAGCCAAAATATTAATATAAAATATTAATGTCATTCTTCAGTTTTAAGTTTCTACATGCTTTTGGTTTTACACTTTGGTATCTTGTATGTTTTTAGGTTTTTTATTTTCCTGGTTCCGAGTGTACTCTGTTCATTATGGTGATGTCATGATCTGTAGTATTTTGAGTTCTGTGTATTCCAAGGTTTGCATTCTGCTAGTGTTTACAATGTTTTGTTAGTGATAGCTTACTGTGTTCCCTGATTTACCTTCACTCAGTCTAAGCTCCCTGTACTTCATAGCCGTTTCATCTGCTCATTACTCCTGCTCTCATGTCCAGTGAATAAGCTCCCCAATGTCAATACTACTTAGTTTTCTTAGTCCAGGTCAGACCGTTTGTTGTTGCTGCCAGTCGAGGGTTTTTCCTTGTGCTCCATTTACGGTTTTACGCTTTTGTATTTTTCTCTGCTTCTCTCCTGCAATCTTACTTGCATTTGGGTCATTCACTTCACTTCTCCTGCACTTCTGTCTGCTCCAGTGTCAAGTGTTTTAGAGCTTTTAACTGGTTTTTGAGCCTCTAAAAACTGCTAGAAATGTTTTAGAGACTTAAAAAACTCTACCAGGTTCCATTACTGCAGTCTTCTTGTCCCTAAAGAAAAACCCTCACACAGCATGTTGATGCCACCACTATGTTTCAGCATGTGTGTTTGTTTTCTACCTCAAAAAAGCATTTTATATGGAAGCCAAAAAGTTCAACTTTGGTCTAATGTTACGATAGAGCATTATTTCGGTGTGTCCCCTTTAAAGTAATAAGGGATGAATACAAATGTGCAACACAGCTTTTACACTTTTTGAAGTATAGAAAATTCTGAAACCCAAATATAATTTTCCTACTACTTAACTGATGTGTGTGTGAAATTAATGTAAAAAAGTGAAAAAGTTAAAGGGTGTAAATAGGTTTGCAGAGTGTTGTATTATTTAGTGATAGCAACCTATCATCAAAACAGCTGAACAATCACCTCAGAAAGGGAGCGCAGATACAGACTAGAAGAAGCAGTGTGATTTTTCTGCAGATAGGGTTAAACATAAAACTGTTCAGTGCTTATTATAAAACTGAGTTTATAGCTAGGGACTGCAGCCTGGACAATAATCAATCTGGTTGAGTACACACATGTAAACACACACCCTCGATCATGAAGAATATTAGATGAAGCGTGCCAACACCATATGCTACTCTCTATGATGTTTTGTGTTTGTGTCGTGGATGTGTACCTCATATGCAAATTGTCTTGTGTTCAGTAGATAAATTAGATTTTAAGTGTGTATGTGCCACCTTCCTTTTTGATTGGAGAAAATAAATATTCTATGATAGTTTTCAGAAAAACTATTAGGATCAGCAAAGAAACGACAGACAATTTATTTTTTTCCCCCCAGTATTACCTTGAATGTGATCATTACCTGTAGCAGTGATAATTAATCGCAGCTCAGCGGTCATTTATTGAAAGCCTAACTGCATGCGACTGAATACAGACTATTTCCATTATTTTATGACCCGGTGAATTTAGCGGATTATCATTTAATTTTCCAAGTAAGTTTTGAGACTTCTAATTATCAGGAGACCAAAGGAATTCTATCTGCTTCAAATTTTGGAGAGCCCTTTTTCCACCCTAATTCTCTACAATCAAATGTGATTACTGGAAAGTAATTCTCAGCACTTTGCTCTGAACATGAGCTTCAAGGAGAGAAAAAAAAGGGGTAAAATTTACTCCATTGACATAAGCTTTTATTTATTGTAAATGTATTGTAATTTTATGAGTGCCACTAATTGTTTGGTGACCAGCTCAAGGGTTATCAGTCTTCATGATAAAAAGAGCTGATTTTGTCCTCTGTCTTAAAAATTACATTTTGCCTATAGTTAAAGGCAATTCTTCAAAAAAATTTGTTTTATAAACAGCTCACAGAAAATCAGTTTGTTTCATTCTCTGAGTCAAAGAATGACAATATATGTAATTTCAATTTTTGCCTTAGAGAGTAAAGTAAAAAAAAAAGACATACTTTTTTAAGTAATCTTCCGTATGTGTTCAATAAGCAGAAAAATGCATATAGTTTGTGACCTAATGATATCTGATGAAAACTACAGCGAAAAGAAAATAAAGCGCTTTTTTTTATCTCTTGATTAAAAATTATTATTGTGTGATGTTTTTTAATCATAGAAGTGTATAAAGACTCGCATACGGATACTGAGCCATATGTGGTAATCCTGTGGTAGCTTATGAAGAGTGAACATAAAGTGTGCTGAATTTCAGTCTGCTTTTTAACTTGCTTAATTAATTAGGCTCTGATTTGACTGTGGACCTAGCAGTGTTTTGCCAGTGCACTAAAATTATCTGGAGGTCAGTGCTAAAAGTCTGTCTAAGGGCAAAGAGACAGTGTGACAGAGCGATGGTAATGACTCTGCAGAAACTCTTCTCTTTCTGCCCTTACAGTATCTAACCCTGCACAGCATATCTGGTTTACAGGGGTGATGTTGTTGTTGTATGTCTTTAAGGTTACACTCTTCACATGTCAAAATATTGTTTTATAAAACCTACAGGAAAATGTAGTTTACATAGATGACCTTTTCAATTTCTACCTCTTAATTTTGACTTTTCTTTTTCTAGCAAGCGTAAGCACCTGCTGCTGAGCCAGTACAACGTTATCACTCCTTTGTCATACTGTCCCCACTTTTACTTCCTATGCACTTTTTTATACATTTATAAAATAAAAAACTAATTGCTTATTTAATTAGTGTACTTCTATTATACTTTTGTCTCCGTGACAGTATTTCTTTCTTTTATATTCTCATTATTGAATGTTCATAATTTAATGCTGCGTGTGTGTATTTAATGTGGAGGTAAGGTGTAGCGCTGTGGTATTCAGATCACCTTGAGAATTCAATTACATCCTCACTCCATGTCGTTAAAAAGCACAGATGTAGACCCACACAAACACACAAGATGCACGCACAGGTGCCCTGTCTAGCATTGCAGTCTCTCGTGTGGAGAAATTTCGCCCTATGAGATCGATCTCTGGACGGGCGTTATTGGATTTTTCAGATGTGTTCCAACGCTTTTAAAGGTCACAACTAAAATGAATGCCAACGACACCAGACAACCAAACAGGTCTCTTTTTTTTATGTGTTTCTGTGCAGTGTAGGTATGTGTAAGACACAAATTAAGACGGATACCACGTGGAAAACAGAAGGAAAGGTTGATTACATTTAGTTTGTTGTTCGAACTCTGTTTGTACAACTTGACTTTACAGGCTAATGCAGACACTGTAAGCTCCCAAGGTTGGGGTCAACAGCAAGAATAGTTTGGATCTTTTGAAGTAAGCTTCTATTGACTTGTTATCTGCACTGTATTCCTCACCTGCAAAGGATAGCCCTCTGAGCAACATTGGTTTCAAAGCTCTTACAAAATGTTGTGAAACATTCCAGCGTGGTTCAGGTAAACACTTTTTTTCTGTAAAACTTTTGGTTGCCATCACTTCGGTTTCAGGTTGTAATTTTCAAATTAAAGTCTAAGGTTATTCACACTGAATGATCTCAGACATGTGACACTACATTCACCTCACAAGACAAAACATAAAAGCTATTGGATTCACAAGAACAAGACAGCATTAGAAGCAAAACAACATTTTAGAATAGCTTTTTTAAAGACTCCATCATTCATCCATTTTGTTCTGCTTATCCAGGGTCGGATAAGCAGATTCCTGATCCACCTCAACATGTGGCCAACACATGTTGGCCACATGACCTCTATGACCTCTTTCTTTTGCTCTGGTCCCAAAGCTCATAACCTTAGACGAGGGTAGGAACGTAGATCGCCTTTTGACTCAGCTCTCTCCGCACAACAGCAGTCTGGTACAAAGATGCTACACCAATCAGCCTACTGATGTCCTGGTCCACTTGTCCCTCATTTGTGAAACCCTTTTCTGGCTAAAGACCATGGCCTCGGATTTGGAGGCACCGATCCTCATCCTGGCTGCTTTACACTTGGCTGTAAACCAACCAGTCCATGTATTGAGTTTTTTTTTTTTTTTGTCTTAAACTATGGCAATTTTAATGCCAAAAAAGATAGACAAGAGAAAATTCTAAGGGTTGTGTGCAGTATAGTGGTAGAGCAGGTTCTCCATTAAATGGAAGCTACTGATCCTTATACAGCCATCTGATGTTCTTGACCTTGAGACCTTTGCTACATCTCTCTGCCTGTTTCCTGTCTGATTACTGACAATAAAGCATACTAGTGCCACGAAATATTTAAAAAGAAAAGCATAGAAAACGCTCCCCTATTTTCTGTTTTTACAAAAAAGATGATGGTTTTGTTAATCTTAAACTGTGTTTGGTCAGATATATTTAAGATTTCAAACTAGAGATTCACAACAGCAGTTCATGGTCATTAGTGCTTTATCTTATTCCAATCAGTAAGTCACGGAACATCCAAATTTAATATCATTAACTGATAAAGATTAGGCAATTTTTGTAAAAATTATTCTTAATTTTTGACTGTGTTATTTATTTTTATAGTGTACCCAAAAACAAATTGTTTACCAATACTGGAGTGTTTTTCTGTTCTTCTGTAAACAATTATTGTCGGCCAATTATAATCAACTCAATGATTCGACTTGACAGCGACTCAAAAACTTAGCTAAAATTCTTACTTCTTGTCTTTTTCATGAGGCAGAATTATTGTGCAATAAAATGCATTGTCCTTTATTTCTCTTACTCGAAAGCAGGTAAAAGAAGTCAAAGAGAAGTTGAACTATCTGAGCTGACTGGACAAACACATTTACTCCTTAAGCTGAGCTTTTGTGGTCAAAATCAAACTCAATGTCAGTATTATACAAGTGTTTTTGAAGTACTCACTGGGCTGCCCTTGCCGTTGTGGTTACGTGAGTAAGGATAGAAAGCACCCAGCTGCATCCAACGAAGACACATCTCATACTCAGCTTTGTTAAAGAACCCACAGATGTCTGCACCAGTCTAAAAACAACAGGGACAGAAAAAACGTCAGAGAACAGGTGAAACTACACACAGGGGACCTTCCAACAACAATAACAGAGGTCACACCTCTTTTGTTGCCAGCACCGTATTTGTCAAGTGTCTTTGTGTGTTATGACCTCGTGGCTCGACTTGGAGCATGCAAATGATTCTCCATAAGACAATCAATAAGGTGTCAGATTATGATTATTCCTAGACACAATGAGATATGACAGAATGATATGTGAGCAAGAGGAAGGAGCAGAAACAAATCAGTCAAGGACAAAGAAGTGGATAAGTGGAGCCTGAGAATATCAACACAAGAGTTGGAAAATATAAGTTACATCTAAGATTTCTTAATTAATGACAAACTTTATAGGTCATGACAAACTTGCTCAAACTTTGTCAGAGGGAGTGGGGCTTGTAATGACATGTTTCACATATTATTTTGAGATGTCCTTTGATCAGTGGGTCGGGCAAACAAAATCAGATCACTTAAGCTTCTGTAATCCATTTAGAAAGAACAAGGTCATATCAATAAGATTATGTCTTGTCATAACTAAGATCAGATATTGGTACTTACATAAGGAATGCCAAACAGACTGAATTCCATCATGCCTGCAAGAATAAAAAGAAAAACAGGAAATGCTTTATCTAGTTTCTGCCAGATCTTGATACAGTCAGATTAAAGGCTAGCAAAGATAATCAGCAATTATTGACAATAAACTGTATCTTTTATAGCTTGTGTCTGTATCTGCACATACCTATGATGGATTTGTACAGCTGGTCCCAGCTAGAGTAATTGTCTCCAAGCCAATGTCCTGCCCACTTTCCACTACTAGGATAGGTTGATCTAGTCACAACTATTCCTCTCTTACCAGTGACTTCCAGCAAAGCACTGCATAAAAAAAACCAGTTTGTCTTAAACACACAGACATGGATATACATAAAACAACATATTCTTCCATTGGTAAAGTACTTGTTTACGATGCTGGATCCCTCACCTAAACTTGTATATTGTTTAACCATTGCATTTGGCATTTAAAATTACACACTTAATCCCAAAATTATAGTAATTGCCCTGTGTGAGAATTACGATTGATCAGTATTTCTCAAAACAGTACTGCAACAGGAGTTTTATTTTCCTCTTTATTGTTTCTTATCAGCAAAAGACATTAAAAATTGTATTTATTCTGCAGGTTTGCAGTAAAATTTTTGTGAGTTTCAAGTCAGAATTCCAGAAGAAAAGAAACAGGTTTATCTGCAGCCCTGACCTCAAAATCCAATATAACTTACAGGCATTCAATAATAGTTGCAATGAACAGTTTGAACTTCCAGCCGTTTGTGTCTCACTAAATCTTTACAAAACATAAAAACATGCACAGCCTCTCTTACTAATCATTCTCCTTTACCATTTAGTACATAAATTGTAGAGACATAATGTATACTCCTCACACCAATTAGCCTGCTTAGTGAGGACAACACCTGTTGGGTTTGACATTGTTCACATATCTGAATTTTGACTCCAGAGGTAAAGTAGAGATTCACAACTGCAGGATGCCACCAGTCATGGTACTGGGGCTGCTGTCATCTGCTTCCATTTTAATTAAGGCTGTTTTTTATTACTTTAACCACATGACACCTGTGCAATAGATTACAGTAAACTGTTAAGAGGTACAACTCTGGCCCAGGCCAACACAATGGTGTCACTTGACCAAAAGACAATTATTTGATTGGCTAAAAGCTAGCCTGGTAAAAACCAGCCTGAATAGTGTTACCTCACTTATGCTGTAGTCTTAGAACTACAACCTAAACTAATGTTGTGATGTGGGCTTTCCATAGTGCAGCGAGAGAATTATGTTACAGGGACCAATTTTCTTTTACACTGGCAAACATTATCATAAAGGTTTGATGAGAATAGATTTCTGGCAGGACAGATTGAGTTATTAATCTTCTGAAGCTGGATTTTCCTTTATAGGCCGGTTCAGTCAGAGATTTCTGTACCTTTTATGTGGAATTTACATCACGGTGGTGTTTTGTCTATGTTGCAAACAATACATGGGTTAATACAAACAATAAACCCTTGTAATTGGGTAACCAAAAAACATGAAGACATATACACTCACTCGAAGGTAGGTTTGGTGTGAGACCATCCATAGAGGTTGTGGACATCATAGTGCTTGACTTTCTTTCCATTGCTAAGTATCTGCTCACTGTTCATGCAAAGAGTCTTGTGTTTTAAGCCCATATGTTTGGATTCCAGGGCTGTATGGTGCACAAAATATAAAAACACACAAAAATCAATTTAAAAATGTCACTCTAGGTGGGTTTAGAAAAAAAAAAACACAAATAGATTCTTAGTTTCTTACGTGGCATATATGGAGGGTTTTCTAGGAGGGGATTACCAAGACAGTTACCACCAACTGTGCCATGGACAAAACTTGCAGGCTCATTCATGTCCTTCAGAGAAAAATTAGATTGCAATGTATAAAAGGAAATCTTGTGGACAATTTTGTGAAGAATTTCTAAATGGAACAGCCCTATATTTATTTTCTTATACTCACAATCCAAAGACCATCAAACTTCGTCTTATTATAGAAGTCTTTGATTTCTTGTTTCCACCATAATGCGGTTTGAGTACGGAAGAAGTCTGGGAATGCGGTGTACGCCCGGTACATCTGGAAATGATAAAAAAAAAAAAACGTATGTAATTAAAATTCTAATATTCACTGAGTTACATTGATGTACCATGAATTTACATAAAGTCGACCAGAAGTATACGTAAAGGAAAGTGTCAAGACAAAATTTCAAGATGGTAGAAATTCATCCTATAATCTGTGGGTTGCCAGTTCGATTCCCGCTCCGTCCGCCTCTGTCGTTGTGTTCTTGGGCAAGACACTTCACACACCTTGATTGCTGGTGGCGGTCACCAGCAATCAAGAGGGCTTTCCGCCATCAGCATGTGAATGTGCGTACATGAATGGGTGAATGACTAAAATGTAGTGTGAAGTGTTTTGGGGTCTTGATAAAGTGCTGTACAAGTAAAAACCATTTAGCATTTAAGATACAATTTAAATATTAAGCCCACTGTTTACCAAACTTTCCAGTAAATTGTTTAAACCAGTTTTACTTTGAGTGTTTCAAAGATGGAAACGATTCAATAGCTAACAGTTTCCAAAATATTCTAAGCTCACACTGTAAATGTGGGAGGCAGTGTACCTCAACTTGGGTGTCCCAGTCAAGACTTTCATCAACTATGACATCTGGGAAATCAGGCCAGACCTAGAAGGAAAAAAGGGTCACGAATCATCGAGGAAAAAAAAAATCCATCACTATATCTTTTTATATCTCCCTTTATCAGTAGTTCAGGGTCATTTTCTGACTTTGTTTTGATATAAATTGAGTCTTACCTTTCCCCACACAATTTCGTTGCTCAGATGACTGGGCCATTTGATGAAGACATCAGCTTCTTTTCCTCTGGTGAAAGCACGGTAATAATCTGTTTCATTGCCTGAAATGGCTGGATCCTGAAATTAAACACACATATACACATCAATACAGTTCATGTAATAAACAACTTCAGGGATTCACAATATATTGAGTTTACTATTGGAATAAGACACAACATTCTAAAAAGTACTTAAGGCAAATTGCCTTAAGTACTTTTTGTCTCAAGTTAAAATGATTTAAGGCTATCCACTGTGTGCTAAACGTTTAAAAATGCTTTGGAGATATAAGGATGTATTTGTGCATACATGTGTCTGCTAGCAAGAGGTAAGTGTTGTTTACCAGAATGAAGATGAACCTCATGCCTTCTCCCCTCATTTGGTCCACCAGGTATGGCAGTGCTTGAAACTGTGAGTCCAAAACAAAGTCTAGCTGACGCTCCATATAATCGATGTCTGCGTATTGCACGTCCTGCAGCAGATGAAAGGTAAAGTTGAGATTAGTTTATGCTTGACTGACAATCAATGTCTGCCAAATTCTCAGCTTGATATTAATGTATGATTTTTTTCTCTAAGTTACTAAGAAACTCATAAAAGTTGATAATCCTTACAACAAATTATTAAAATGTTCATAAAATTTAATAATGAAAGGACAATGTTCTAAGGACGTTAGATTTGCTACAGTTCAGCAAACAATTTTTACATGGCTTAAATTTTTTCCTAAAAATTACAAAACCTCTGTTGCCTGCAGAGGCATGCCCAGCCTTTCTGGCACCTCTCCTACACGCCCTCACACCACAATTCACTCCACGGGGGAAGTTCTTGTTGATCAGGGTTTGATGTTGTTGTAAGGTGCATTAGGCGTAGATCCCACCCTGGGCAGTTGCTCATGCCCCCATTATCAGAAATTGCCTCTGGTTGGCTGTTTCTGATATGCAAGACCAGCATATCTCTTAAAGTAACTAACTTGTTTTATTTTTAAATAGCTAATTTAAAAAGAAAACGGGTAAATTTTGCTTCTATTAGGTTTTTACTGAAAAGTGCTTTGTAAAAGCAAATTCTGGGGATTACTTGCCTATCAGAAGAAAGATCAATGCTCTGTTAAACATGTCAAAGGTAGATCTCTCACATATTTTGTTAGTTTAAAACATAAATGATCTCACATTAGAAGAGTTTTAATTTGTTAGCATTTTGCCAATTTAGATACAGATCACAAATGTTTTAGTTCGAGATTCATGGAGTCAATGTAGAAATCAGAAACTGCCTGTCAACTTTTGTGATTGTAGACTGGTACTCAATTTTTACTGTTTTTAAATGCAGTAAGGTTTCTGTGTTTTAGAGAAGCATGCAGTAAATAGCCTTGTAATGGCAGAAAGTTGAAAAAGTGTTAAACTGAAACCTGAATGATGTTTTTTTTTTTTTTTAGAATGCGACCCAGTGACATGGGTATCATTCAAAAATGCGACCCATTTTCAAATGTGACCTAACGTCCAGGTCGCATTCATCTGACCTAGACGTCACTGATACTCAACAAATGTCACTCTTCTCTGTCCCACAAGCGGGAGGAAAAACAGCAGCCATGGCGGACTGTAATGAGGATTAAGCTGTTAAAGTGCTGGCTCTGGTCGGACAACAACTTCAAAATTGTAAGCTATGCTTCACTGTTAGCATCCTTGTCTACATCCGCCAACTCTGAGCACTTCTTCATGGTGGTTGGCGAAACAATGAGAACACTCTCCATGTGTGATGATATTGCACTCTCTACTGCACATGCGGGACACTTTCAGGTTGTTTGCAGCTGACACTGGAGAACACAGTCAAATATATTTCGAAGTGTGAACAGCCACGGCAAAAAAAAATCCGATTTGACAAAAAAATCGGAATTGGGTCACATCAGGCTGCAGTGTGAACATAGCCTTTGTTTGCATTTCTAGAGCTAAAAGCATCAATGAAGTATAAGTTTTTTATAGAAGCCTCTTAGCAAAATTCTGCAAAAGGGGGCTGATTGTTTGCAATTTTAGAAGTAGAATTTTTAACTTGGTCTAATTAGGTGGGGAAATAAAACTAGACTCAACAGTAGAGCATTTTACAGTGAGAGATAAATATAGTCCTTAACATATTTGCTATATATTTCACATTGCTGGCTACATTGTTTGCTGATGCAGAACTAATACGTAATATTTATTTTTTTTGTAAATATAATTATTGTTAAACACCCAACAGACATAAAAAAAAGTCTCTTAAACTTACATAGGGAATACCAGCTGCCTTCATGTCGCTGTATAGCTCTGCTATTTCTGAGTCATTGGCGTAACCATAGCGACACAGCTGAAACCCAAGGGACCAGTAGGCAGGTAGAACAGGTCGTCCAATTAGCTGTAAAGATGGAAACAAACAAGAAAGTCAAGGTAATTCAGCAAAGGAAAATAGTTGCTTTTTGGGAAAATAGGACAAGGTCCATAAAGTGTTTTTTTGTTTGTTTGTTTGTTTTTTGTGTGCTTTGGTGTTTGTATGTGTGTTTGTGTGCATGTGTGTTTGGACCGGCTAAATGAAAGAATGCAATGAAGCAAGGAACTCCCAGCTGCCGCAGTCCATCACCAGCGGCCCAGGGCCAAGTGCAAAACACACATGCTCACACAGCTAAAGTCACATATATGAAACAAAGAAGAAGACTCACTGTGGTGTATTCCTGCACAACCATCTCAGGTGTTGGTCCCAGGATCATGTAGAAATCCAAAATGCCTCCAACTGTGCGGTAGGTCAAAGCTGGAGTTGGCTGGAAAGTCACATCTGGACACAAAATAATAAGATATTAATGGCTCTTAAAAGTTTTAGATAAAGTCTATTTTGTCCAAGAATAAGTATGATGTCCTTTACAGTATGTGAGGTCTAAATCATATTTTCCAGTTTATAAGTCACATTCTTTTCATAGTTTGGCTGCTCCTACAACTTGGAGTTAGTTGAGACATGTTTTTTTTCCCTCTTTGTGACGCATTTTTTGTTAGTTCATACTAACGGACATGAGCCAAGGAGTTACTGTCTGAGGTCGCGAAAAAAGCTAATCGTGGGCTGAAATCAAGATGGGCAGAGGTGGAGGAACGCATCCAAAGATAGGAGCTTGAAGATATTTAACTATTACATAAAGTGTGTAACCCAGTATTTGTGTTTGAAAATGATATAGTAAAGAGTAACATTTTTATTTTCTGAGAGAAGCTTTCAAAGTTTCTGCTCTGTTTTTTTGGATTTGAAGAACTCTTCTTGATAGAAGGTAGTAGTTATAGGCATGCATAATAAAGGTAACCCAAAATTCATAACTCTAAAAATAAGTCAATCATTGGGGTTATGTGAAAACTGATGAGCTTGTTCTATATCCATTAAACCTTTATCTACCTTTGATTTAGAGTCTGTACTAATGTTTATGTATTTCTCACCCATTGCATTACTGTTCAGCAAGAGCACTCCGTGAGCATCAGCAGTGTCCTCAAGGCCCATGTAGAAGGGATGCACTCCATAACAATTCATCTTGTACTGAAGGAAAGGAAGTAAATACATAAAAAAGTATTTAAAGTGTGAAGCTGCCAAATCCTGGTTGAAATGTGGAGATCTGTGCTGTTTGTCCAAAGGCCGGCTTTTCCACCACTTTGATTCATCATTAGCAAGTCTCTATAAATATTTTATTGAATCTATTACTATGAAATATCTGCCAGCATCAGAAGTTTCTTGGATAGAACTGGACAGTGGTTGAAAAAGAGCAGATAATATGTTAGCGGAGGAGAAGACATCTGCACTGTCAGATGTCACCATCCAGCAAAGACATCTGCAACATCAGAAGCTGATGAACTCCAGCTCAGTTACTACTATAACTTTCTGTATGGATGTAGGAATCAGTTTCAGTATTGTTTCGGTATTACATTTTTTCAGTTTTACATGGGGGAAAAACTGAGAAATTCTTCCATAACAGCAATTAAAAAAGAAAAATTCTCATCACTTGGTAAGTTGTACTTTAAAGTCTTTGTGTGCACAAAGAATGTGGTGTTCTGTCTTCTATATTTACGGTGCTCTGTATAAAGATTCATATCCCTTGAACTTTTCACAGCTTGTTACGTATTTTACAGCCACAACTTTCACTCTTTTGGGTTCTTACCTTGCAAAAAAAAAACTAACCAGCATCTCAAATGAAGTGGATGGAAAATGATACATTACATCCACCAGTTTTTGGGGGAATATCTTTACCAGTTTTTCATATCTAGGTACTGAATTTTTTACTCATCTTTGCAAAACAGTTCGCCCTTACAAAGAAAAGCTTGATACTGCCACTACCATGTTTCAGTGTGTAAGTTGTGTTTGCATGGTGGCTTATTTTTTATTCATTTTGTCTGTTTATCTTTATTAAACTTTCACTTAGCAGTTACGCTCTACTTTGTCTTAAAATGTTGACTAAAATCAGAAGAAAATACACTGGAGTGCATGGCTGCAACATGACCAAGAAAAGTTCAAGGGCTATGAATATTTTTGCAAAGTAATTATTTTTATTTTTATGGTGTGTATTTTAGCATTTTTTCCCCCCTTTCTAGTTTTAATATCTTTGCTCTCTGAGGGGCACCATAACATTTGTATGAACTCTGCAGAGCTATCCCACGTGCTCAGCAATTATGCTTGATAATGCTGATGTAGGTAGAAAGCTCATCCTGACTGGCCTTGACACTATTTGGAGAAACATGATGACACTCAAAAACTGCTTCATATCAACAAAACCACATCAAAGTGACATGGTAGAAAGAAAGACAAATTTATTCAGGTCACCTCTAACATCTCTGAAGAGTATACAATGTTAAAGACATCTGGCACACGGATGTAGCAAAACACAAGAAGCATAAAACCTATTGAGAGGGCCTAACCTATAGAACCAAGGGTGCTAATGACTGCTGGTTGTGATGAAACTGTGATGAAAAGAGCTTAATAAAAATTCCCATAGTTAGGCTTAATACTGAAACAAAAATCTCTTAGGATGATCATCTTTATTCTTTATTTTTTTGAAGGTATAATTTAGTGGAGTACTTACACCAGGAGGCTGGTCCTTGGCGAACATCCCCCAGGTATGATAGTTAAGATCGTGTTTATAGCTGGCATGTTCAGTTTCTCCAAAACCATAGACAAAATCTGATGACAGTCGAGTCGACACTTGGATGAACATGTCTGAGAAGGTAAAACCTGGTACGGCAGAGTCCCAGCTGAGGAAAGCGATGGAGGATGTAATTAGTTAAAAGCAGGGTGGTGGAGGGAATTGTTGTCAAAGGCACTTATTTACTGTGTCTCATTTTGAAAAAGGAAAAGGGCCCAGAGGAACTACAACTGTCTCTTTAGCACATCCCCAGAATTTTTATTGAAAAAACTTTGATGACATGGAATCCAAAGATCTTAACCATAAACTATAAAATAAGACACATATGCTATGAGTTAAGCTTGTAATAGATTCTTTTTTTGTTATGCGACATCATTGTGACTGCTGAACAACAGGAAGCTACTTTAGTCACTGACTATGTTAAAGTTTCTTCAGCATATCTGATTTGTTGACAAAACTACAGGAGTTAAGTTAGCACTGTTACTTACTCTCACAGGGTAAAATTAGAGATTTTAGTATATAAACGTGGTATATCTTACTTAATCAAAGCTTTAAGAATAGCCATAATGCTTATTCAGATCATTTATGAAGCACTTTGTAAACAAGTGGACCTCAAAACAAACATGTTCAACCAATGAAAACAGGTTCATTGGTTGAACATGTGTTCATTGGTTGTTCAATGCAACTTGTTTTATGCATTTTTAACATAAAACAAGTTAACATGTATAAAAATGCACAATGCATGGTGATTAATACAGCATAAAACAAAAGTGAATAGCAAAGATTATTTTGAAAAGGTGAGGTTTTAGTCTCATTTTAAAATCTAAAATGACATTTTACTTGCGGATTAAAGACTTCTTTAAGTACTAAAATGCATTGTGTTTTTCATTGTGCTGGTGGCCTGGAAGAGCAGCTACATCAACATTATACAACAAAAAAATATTTATTAACCAAACGCCCAAAACAGCAGGATTTGCTGGGGCAGTCAGGGATTAAGAGGCTTTGAGTTCAGCCTACCTGAATCACGCATTTAATGTTGAATACTCACATCTTGGTTCCTGTGCTCTTTCTGAAGACCTGGATGCCGAACGGGTTTTGAGTCACTGAGACCTTATAAAGCCTTTTGTTTTCATCTGCCTCAGGAGTTGAAGGAATTGACAGTGGCACTGGTACTTCAAAGCGATCTGTTGTTGGGTCCCAAATCTGGACAAAGATGGGGGTTTTATTATGTTAAGTAATATAATGGTATGGGTGTCTTTAAGACATATTTGCTAGTGAAAAAAAAGCCTGGCAAAGGGCAGCATAAAAAATATACGCTATAATGATAAATAAGTACAGACCTTGAACTGGAGCATGTCGCTGCTATGATACCAAATCTGGACACGGAGGTTGTTCACATCCGGTGAGTCTGGACGACCACTGCTCCTGTACTTCGTGTTCCGAGTGATATCAAGTGTCAGACCAGTATTGCTTTCGCTGGTTGTTGTAACAGTGTAACCGTAGTCACTTGGATAGTAACACCAAGGTATCTTATCAGTGTTACTTTTCTACACAGGGAACAAAAAACAAATTAGGAAGTTGATTGTTAATCCACAAAAGACTATGTGTACTCATGAACATCATCAAGGTGAATTGCTACTCACTTTCCACAGGCAGCCCCTGGCCTTGCACTTGGCTTCATCTGCATCCTCCTCTGGATAGCAGTCAAAACGATGAAGCTCGTCGTTGTTTATCATCTCCCACTGAACTGTGTAGCTTTCTCCCAGGCTCAGGTCCAGGTCGGACAGGAAAAGCACCTGAAAAGAATTATGCCAAACATCGATGTGATCATTTAGTCAAGGAGATCCAAACTGTAAAGTTTTAATTTGTTTATATTATTTTTACTTGTATTGCTCAGGAAATAGTATCTGGTCACAACTTGTATTTCGGTATTTGTAATCTTTTTTTTCTCTATGGATCATTAGATGCATACAATGTTTCACAGATTATTTTGTGATGACTATGTTATGCAGAGCAAAAATGGAGAATATTACATTTATAAATAATGGAATTGTAAAGGAAAGCAAAGGAAGGCATTATCAAAATGTTAAAGAAGAAATTAAAAAAGAGGAATAGAAAAGATAACAAGGTTTGAAAAACAGAAGTTAGAGCTAGGCAATACACTTTTCAAGAGGTCATTAAAATGTTCTTCTAGACAAAACGCTTAAGTAAAATACCACCACCTGTAAATCTGAGTCATATATTGAGAAACCTACATGTGTTTAATGATTTTTGGCAGTTGCTATCTACATTCAAGGTCCAGTCTGGACTCACAAAGACAAATGGTCACAACAAGCCCGCGTTTAAGTTCAACAGCACATTTACCCCTCACCTCCAGGAAATGATTACCACGGAGAGTCATTTGATAAATGCAGGCTTGTGTGAGTGACCAGAGAGACCTTGAGGATCCGCATAAGAGCATCTGCAGCTGTGCATACACACACACGCAAGTGTGTGGGCGCACGCATGCGTACACAAGTGCACAAAGGAAAATCTCTCTTGCACTACTTCATCGGGGACCTCTTGATGGTTTATAAACTCTTGCCTTTTGCTAGTAACCACGAGAGCTTACAGTAGAATCATTGCTCTTAGTCATTATCCTCAATCTTTGTTTTGGTTTCCTGCGCACACACAGGCACTCACAGAAGGCTCTCATGGCCCTCAACTAATGTGAACTGTTGTCATTTCTTACAGTTAGAGGCCAACCTTGAATTTCATACCTATGTTTTTTGGGTTTTTTTCAGGTTTTATTAGAACAAATGACAGACATGTAGCTGTTGGAGAATTTATCCATCCTGCATGTCTGAAGTAACAGTACTGACAGTAAAGTGCTTTTTTTTATATATAAATTGACACTGACTTAATATTTTATTAGGCTCACCTTACTTGTCTGGGGTTAATCCCATTCTACCCTTGGCTGTTGCTTACAGAATTTACACTTACTTTAATGTTAATTATTGTTTTATTTATTTATTTTTTCTTTTTGTGTAATGTGTCTAATTAAGTAAATATTTTTCATCGCAAACGTAGCCCAACTAAAACACATAATTTCAGGGTTTTAGTCTGCAACTACACAAAATTAAGCATAATTTGCCATTATTCTGACTTCTAAAGATGGACGCAAAGTATTTATAACATAATCATATCTGTGGGAATAAGTAGCCTTAGTTTCTCAGTCTTAGTTAACAAGAGTAGCATCCAGTGTGTTATTGTGCTGCTGCAGCACATCTGCTTCAAGGTTCTACATGTTGTGCATTCAAGGATCGTATTCAGCACACCTTGGTAATAACAAGTGGTTATTTGAGCTACTGTTGCCTTCAGACACCTCCCCTTTACACCTCCCTTTTCAGCACCTCTAGATGCTGGTGTCTTTCCTAAATTCATGTAGGTGTTGCCCTGTCAAACGCGGATTTGCTATTTATGTAAACAAAACAAACCACAATAAAGTGTCCAGTCAATGATTAATTAAAATAATAAAAACAGATCAAATGTTGACTATTTGTTTAATCTTGATAACTTTTATCCAACCTTATAAGGATCATATGGAAAGACAACAGCATTTTATGAAACCAAGTTCTGAGTTAACTTTGAAACTGTTTGATAATAATAGCTCTGGTCGTCATCAAAGCTTATGGGAACAATCTAAATCCCTTTGAGGCAATTTTCCCCACATGTCTACAAGGTGACTCTTAACTTTGTCTGTTGTTTGAAGGAGAAGAGTGTGAAGACTCATAGGTTTGTTGCACAGAAAGAAAGCTAAATTTAACAGCATGTAAGTCTTTAGCAGAAACATACCTGACACACATCATGGCATCAACAATAAACCAATTAGTATTTACAGTCAAGATGAGAAATACATAAAAATTCTCAATTAATGAACAGCAGCAAAGAAAAAGAAATATTACGCAGAAACTAAAATGCTGGGGTGAAAGGGTTACTGTTTTGAGTTATAGTTAAAGTCTGTTTGTTTACCTGTTTGACTTCATCATGGTAAAAGCTGGAGTTAGGAAGTTGTGTAATTGAGCCAGAGGATATCTGAGTCACATTGACCGATGTGGGAGGAGTAGTCACTCCCATGACTGTGATGTTCTCAAATTTAAGATTATTTGGATCCCTGTAGCCCGCCTGGGTCACCTGTAAATTCAGGCTTCCCTATGATACAGCAGACAAGAAAAGGTCAGCTTAAAACGCACAAAATATGATAGTTACACTTCAGCAGAATACCTGTTTCATGATTTAACTTTAACAAATAAAGCACTGTGACATTTCCTTTGCGTAAGCTTTCAACATTAGAGAATATGAATAACATTAACACTCGTACATTAAACATATCTGCCAATTCTCTATTCAGTGTGAAGGAGGAACATAATTTTTATTTTACTTTTTATCCAACAGAGCTTTAGCAGCATCTGTAAATCAATCCGGCCTGGTGATCTGGACAAAAGTCCCCAAGCAGCTCTCGCCATTAAGTGAGAGCTGCTTTTCTATTTGAGCTCCAATCAAATAGAGTATGTGAGCTTGTGTCAATGAAGATACAGTGAAATTGCTTGTGGTTGGAACTTACACTGGCAAAAGAGAACTGGTAGTGGATGTAATTGCCATTTTCAACAGTATCTGTAAGGAAAGTTCAAAGG
Source organism: Brachyrhaphis roseni (assembly GCA_903066815.1). NCBI lineage: Eukaryota > Metazoa > Chordata > Actinopteri > Cyprinodontiformes > Poeciliidae > Brachyrhaphis > Brachyrhaphis roseni. The sequence continues at coordinate 6,266 of CAEFZY010005373.1, read as the reverse complement.
TTAATAGTAACTGGTCCCCACTTGTGTGGGCTGCTTTCTTGTGTTTAAAATACTTTTATTGACTCATTCAATTCTTTGAGCTCAAATGGATAAGTGCTTCCATTACATAATAATAAAAGAAGGCCTGTAATCAGTGATAATAACAGTGCTGGCGACACAAACACATCTGCTGAAAATGAGAAATGTTACGATACCTCGGGAATCTCCATCATCCCAGAATAACTCCCCAGCTGCTTGATTGTTGTCATCAAGAGCAACAATCAGACCCATTGGGTTACGGCGACTGCAGAAATATGGAAAAAAATTGTCAAAAATATAATATATACATACAAAAAGGCACAGAGTTAAATGTGAGACATACAATGTAATTATATTTATGGGTGATACAAGAGCTGTGTGTGAGTACCTGTCTGTTGTGGTGACTTCAGGTTCCTGCGTAGGAAGAATAGCGCCTCCTCTGATGTGCAAGCCAAGCTTGTCAGCAGGTAGATACATTTCAACATGCATTTTGCGGTTTCCCACCTGCTCCATCTAAGTTATTAAAGCAAAAATAATTGTAGGTTGTGTTAAGCAATAGTTTAATCAAAGGTAACCATCAAGACTCTGTATTATGTGTCCACACTTTTCACAGTTTAGGTTGATAATAAAGCTGTTTACCCTGATGTTTGATTATCTGCAGGTATTACATAGTCACATTTGTTCTACCTGAATCTGGTATGCATAAGTACCAATTGAAATATTTTCTTTATATGATTATATTTAATGAATGAAACCCATTCTCTTAAGTCTCACATTGAACATCTGTACTTCAAATTAAGCCAAGTGTGCTTCAATAGAAAATGTCTGTTTATCATCTGGTTTTTATTTTACATAAAACATTTAAGTGGTGTCCCTCCAGGTGAAAAGAGTGGCCACCGCCATCTACAAGACTGTGTTCTAGGAATAGAAGCTGTGTGCTTGCTTGCAATTTCAATTTTTAGATCTGTTTACTTTAGTTTCCTTTAAGCTTCTACATCTTTGATAACAGTGGAAGGATAAAACTGTGTTTACTACTAGTGCAAATAAATTTAACATCTGTGTATGTCTTCAGACCTCTGGAGGTGTTTCAAAAGCCAGCTAGCTGATAATAGTAAATACATTTAGCTTTGTTTCTTCTGCTGTGATAGTTTTACCTGTTTTACTTTGTATGCCTTATGGTTATTATCACAGATATCACACAAAAAATGCAAAATTTTAAGTATGCCGATAGCATAGATGCATCATTTCATCTCTTTTCTTTTTTCCAATTTTGACACAAGTAAATATTCTTTAAAAATTAGATGTTGTTAGTTGGTATTGATAGATTTAAATACAAATTGAAAACAAAATCATAATGGAAGGGGGGATCAATTACAGTCTTGCTGATCACAAAAGAAACCACTGATTGATGTTTCTTTTGTCAATTTTTTTTGATGCCTCAGTTTGTGAGTTCAGGTTTGACATGAGATGGTAGTGGAGTGGGCCTGACCCTGCTGGTTATCTTTATGACTGCATCTGATCTCAAAGGCAGTGCAGTCTGATTTATCTACATCTATCTGCTATATTGCAACATATTTCTGGCTTCTGTAGCCAATTTTCCTCTGATGATTTTTTGACCTGTCTTCCACTTGCCTTTCATGCCTCTCTTGCTATCCAGATAACACTGATTTATTTAAGATAAGATTTCTGCAATGTGTCCCTTCAGCATCGTAAAGTTCCAAGACAGAGATCTGAACATCTGCAGGAATGTATCAAACTATTTGCTAAATGTTTTTTTTTTTTTTACAACTATTGTAAAACTACAATTTGTAATCTACCGACTTCCCATTTTTGATTTGATTCAATTTCAAGTCAGTTTACTTACATAGCACCAATTCACAAAAAATATATAATTCAACTGCCTACATTCAAACTTATCCTAGCTATGAAATGGAGTAAAGTTTTATTTTTATTCAAATTGGTAAAAAGTTTTTCATCAAAGGAAATCCAGCTGATGACATCTAGTCATTGACTGTTCAGCAATTACTCATGAATCAGAATGTGATGACAGTGGACAGTCGACTGCATGGTGGTTTTTTTTTTTTTTTTTTTTTTTTTAATCTATTAATGAATTATGGTTCATTTTATCTCCGTTAGTGACTGCCCTACATTAGGGGTCTGCAATTTGTGACTTCTCTTTATCCACTCCACAGTGGATCATAATGACTTTGACAAATAAAGTATCCCAAAATTGATAATTTTACATATAAACGTTTTCATTTTAGCATTTCTGTCTAAACTATCTGTATAGAAATTCCACAATATAATAAAACTAGTGGTGAAACATGGGAGTGTTTATCCTATGATTAGATTTAGATAAAGTCTATCTACCTTGAAAATGTCAAAAAATTAATGTCAATTCGTCTGATTCTCCTTGCTTTTACTGACTGATATTTTACTTTTACTAAAATAGAAATAAAACTATAATAATGATTAAATAATTACTTTAGTTATTTAAGATCAAAATCCAAAATACTCCCCAAAATATTTCATATAAACTTTATAAAATAATATGTTTTTTTTAATGTTCAATGAGCTTCTGCAATTCTGTACTCAATATTTTGTGGGAACCAAGCAAAGATAATTATTTGGATTTAAAAGCTGCTGATCCATTCAACGCATTAAGATATAAAGTTTCCCAATTTTCATCCAAGAGTTAATTGTGTGCATTTATTGTTAGCATATGGTGGACAATGGTATTTGGGCTATGACATAAAAAGATTTAAAATTTTCAGAAATATTTAGACATAAAATAAAGAAGTCATTTATAATGAATATATAAAAAATTATATTTTGCAATGTATGGGTAAGTTCTATGTAGTTAACGGTTTTCATTTAGAATGAGATCTAAATCTTTATCATTCCCCTTGGTGTTTCTCTGCCTTCATTTATCAGAGAATCCTGACTCTTCAAGATTAATTTCTGATCCACTGAAGACTGAATCCTCAGACCAGTTTGACACACTCCTCTCCATCTATTCCTGTTCTACTTCTTACCCAATTTATTTCCCACATCCTACTTTCCATTGTTGTGATGCTCTAATTCTTTTTTTTTTTAAGTCACATTTTCATCCATTCCAACCAAAACAATGTGTCTATGTTACAAAGTGTGTACAGCATGTCTTTTTTGTTGCTTTACAGTATTGGCGCGTGTGTGGGTTGGGAGGTAGTGGAGCGTCTATAAGCAATTTAAGATCCCATCTTTTCCCCATTCCTTCCTTTAGGTTTTCTTTAGCTTCATCTTCTCTTTGTCTTGTTAGTTTTTTCTGTCCAAATGACACATCTTCCTACTTCTCCAAAATCTGTGATCCTCATCTTCCTGTTCTGAATATTTTTGTGCATCCCATGTTTTCTCTTCGTTTTATGAAAAGGAGTGTTTTTGCCTTCACTTGTTTTATTAATATTTAGCTCTGTTTCATCGGCTTTCTCTCCACCAATACTTGTTTTTTTCTGTTTTCAGTACTTTCCTTTTCTGGAGCTTGTTTTTCTTTCATGGTCATTTTCACTCATATTAAAACTCTCCCACCCTTCCTTCCTCCTACCCGAATAGTCACAGGGGACCAAACAGTACAAGGGGCCAGCAGCACGAGAGCCAATCTAATCGCTCATCTGATCAGTGGGCGCTTTACATCATCAGTGTAACGCCCAAATAAGGTCCCAAAGGAGTGCGGCACCTCTTTTATCTCTCTGTCAGTGAGACAGTCTCTTCCTCTCCTACTTGTCCCCTCTTTCACTCCATCTTTGTCCTCACTCTCATTCCTTTAGTTTCTCCATTACTATCAAGCAACCCAAAGCAAAGACTTTCATGTGAAACATGAAAGTCAGTTGCCTTGAAAAATTATTATGTAATATCACAATACAAAAACAAACTTTACAAAATGTAAAAGAAATTAAAGGTTAACACTGTAAATAAATTGTGTAAGATAAGATGTGATGCTTCTAATGCACAAATGGTGAAGAGTAGAGAATATTCTTACCGTTTCATAGTCGTACCACACAGCATCTGGAATATATGCAGAGACTCTGTCCATACCCTGCAGGAGAAAAGACAAACACTTTGGTATCACATGTGCAATAATGTAAATCTAAGACTGTATGGCTATAACATGTGGGATGGAAATCAACAAGTCAGCATCTCATTTAGTTTGAAAGCAGACCTGTTCTTTTTTTTTTTTTTAAATAGATTATACAACACACTGTTCCAATCCTGACACTTCAATCTTATAATGCAAAAGATTAAAAGAAAGGCCATATTATGCAAATAAAGGCGGGACAGACATAGTATTCATTTTGTAAAAGAAAAAGGTAAAATGTTAACAGCTCATATATAACTGCCCTTCCTCTAATAAAATGTTTTTTAGAAAAAACCCTTGTCACATTTCATCTATGGAGGTACGTTGCAACAGATGACGGAAAAGACAACACCAAGAGATGACTGATAGGTGACAGTCTTTGATGGCTTAAGGTGGTGCACAGACAGGGGCAATCAATAGACGTACGGCGAGGGCTTTGATAGCATTGTCACTTCCCTGTTCTCTCTGACAGTGTGGAACAGAGGGAAGGGGAAGAGATAAACACAGAGGGCACAGCAAAAGGTAAGGCAAACTGCATGTCCTTCCAAGAAATATCAAATTGTGAAACACTCTGTATCAACTGAGGACAGACAAAAATAATTTTCAATAAGTACCAATGGCAAAAGCCATCTTTTTTTGTGTTTGAGACTTGAGTGGAATGATCTCTGCTGAGGTCTTTGGGTTCCAAAAAAAAACAAAACATTATTAGGGAATACATATATTAGCTCATTTGATTTCAGAGGTTTGTTTTTCAGGCCTTTGATGTACCCTCACTGGCCAATTTATCAGGTATACCTGTGTAGTTCCTTAGTTGGGACACCATTTTTCCTTACAACTATCTTAATGCTTGATGGTTATCGCATAAAACAGTTGCTCCACAATCATAATGTGATTCTCTTGTTCCACATCCCACAGGTGCTCTACTGAATTAAGATCTGGAGACTGTGGAGGCGACTGGAGTACACTGGCATGATTAAAAATAGGTTAAGCAGAATTGATTTTTATGACATGGTACATTATTATCCTGCTGGTAGAAGTCATTACAAAATTAGAACACAGTGGTCATAAAGTTAGGGACATGGTTTGGTGCTTAAGCAATGCTCAAGTTTATTCTTTTTTTATTTGAAACTCAATAAATAATGGTAAATTATGATAAACAGATGGTTCTAAAAGGGGCTATAAACCAAATACAAATCACATAATATAGCCTTTGGGGCTCTGTTTACCCATCATAAGTGCTGCACATAAGTGCTCCTCTCATACCTTGACATATTAGTATCTTCTATCACTCACCTCACCAACTAATGGAAAGGCTTTACAGGATGGAGCTTTGCTGCTAATTATAATTAGAGGGGGCAATGCAAAAGGCATGCATCCTTGTTTTTGTTTGAAGCTGAGTTAGTCAAAAGGTAAGATTTGATCTGCTGGGCCAAAGATTTGCTCTGGCAGAATGATCAGATACTAGCTAGGAGAGAGACAGCTACAGACTAAAACTATGAGAGCAAGCTAAAGAGAAACTTCACGCAATGGAATGTGATCACAAGGATAAGTTGGGAGCAGATGATTAAGAGAATTCCAATGGGAGCCAACGTTTGATGAAAGGTTGAGTTAAAAAGAAAAGGGAGTTATCAGCAGAGTGGAAAGCACTCTGAAAAGGGGGGACAGCATAGAGGCAGTACAGGAGATCCTCTTGGTTTATCACAGAGATCAAAGTTAAATCATGCATTGATTTAAATGCTATACAAAGAGCAACTTTAGAGAAATGCATAGAGGACTGAGAGATGAATAAAGATAGAGAGAAAAAAAGAGAATAAAGAAAAAACTAAAACCAGACGCATATGTTCCACATAGTAGATGCTATGGTGCTGTCCTGGACTAAACTCAAACAACACAGCTCAGAAACTCCCTCATGCTTCACACAAGATGGACATGATTGTGATGTAAGTGCTTGGGTGGACTTCCATGTTAAAACCTTTATACAAGGTTTTAACATGCAAAAAAGACTAAGGACTGGCTTTATCTAAGTGGTAAGAGTTGTAAAATTAGATAAATAAAAGATGAATAATAATAATAATAATAATAATAATAATAATAATAATAATAATAATAATAATAATAATAATAATAATAATAATAA
>CAEFZY010005366.1:0-23610 GCA_903066815.1 Brachyrhaphis roseni | reverse complement strand
TGGATGGATGGATGGATGGATGGATGGATGGATGGATGGATGGATGGATGGATGGATGGATGGATGGATGGATGGATATAGTTTATTGCATTTTCAGGTTACCTCTGACATTGTAATTGTCCGACATCGACAATTACGAAATATGCTTCAGCATGTCGATTCTAACCCCGAGATGATACAGAACACATTTTATATTTACATCCATAACAAAGAAGTGAGTTGATCAAAAGTATTCCAATATTTTTTTCCCCCAGCAGGTTTCATCTGTTTGTTAGATGGAGCTACTCTGAATGTCCATTGGAACCGACACAGGCTGCTGTATCCTGACTGGGAATGCTTCTCAGTGTCTTTTTGCGTCTCGTGTTTTTTCTCCGCTGTTAGATGTTATCTGTCACAGAGTGCATGTGGGGGACTGTCGCTTTAAATAGAGCATCCGTGACAAGCAAAGGGCATTCACCCTTTTCAAATACACATACTACAGGAGGTGTACATTTGTGACTCAGATATGTTTGACTGGCTTACGGTCAGGAACATCAGGAAGTTGGGCAATTGGACAAGAATTCACTCAATTAGCTTTCCCCATTATGCTGATAAATTGTTTCAAAAGCTTTACCCTGCACATTAGCTTAATGGGACTACCACTGGAGCATACTGTTAGAAAGAGAGCTTTTCTCTTTGTACCAAAACTGTGTGCTTTTATCCTTTTTTGCAACATTTTCTCTCTTTTGATTTTCTCTTTTTAAAGCCCATATTAAATCAGTAGCGCGCTATTTTAGACATAATACTAACAGCTGTGTCAAGAACAATGGAGCAGGAATTGCATGTGCTGTGCAAAAGAGGCGTCTGACCTATGGGTCCATTATACTGTGATGCTGATATGAATCAAACAAAGTGCCCACACTGAGCGGTCAGAGACGGAACCAAGGGAACCCCGGGAAAATGAAAGGGCCAACAACAGTACGGACTGATCAAACATAGAGGAAAGAATGGAATAAAAGGAAGGAAAAACCAGCATTTTCTTTACTTTCATATATATATATACATATATATATATATATATATATATATATAAGTATGTGCATACCAGTGGTGAAGTGATAACATGGTAAAATTTCCCATGGTTAGTATGCAGCAGTTTTTATTTTCAGATTTAGAATTTCAGAAAGCAGAGAAATATTTGTGGGAATATAAATACAGAGTCTTCAGTGAGGCTGTATTCTGCTCTGTCCAGCTGTGCAGAGACACATTTTCAAATCTATTTCATTTGCTTGTCCTAAACTCACAAAGGTGGGGACCATTGGTAGGATCCTCTGCCTCCAGCAGACTTTTAGAGCCTGAGACTCAGAGTCTGGTTTGACTCAGCGGTGCCCAATCCCAACATAAAAGAGTCAGTGTCCGGCCCAGAGGATGGGAATCATGGGAATAGAGAACCGGTTCTTGTAGAGGACTCTTTCTAGTCTGTCAGGGATCTTTGACCATCACAACAAGGGTCTGCTTATATTCAACAGGATGAGTGACATAAAGTTTTGTTTCATTAAACTGAGACATGCCTTCTTTTAAACATCCACAACAGGTTAGGGAGGCACACATACTGCACTCTGAACTTTACAGACCAGGTATTAAAGGGGAGCATCATCTAAACTCGTAAAAACATAACTGTATCAGTGTAATGTGGGTTTATCCTGCAGTGTGTCAGCTCATAATAGATTTGTCTACTTTGTAAACAGATCTTTTGAAATGGCTTACAGTAAAATCCTTGGAAACAATGTGCTGGATGCATTATTGTATGTACACTGCAAATAGTTACAGATTAACTTATGGACTATACAGCAGTCTCTAAAATCCTTGAAAACCCAACAGCAAAATCATCTATTTATTATACAGAAGTCTCTTTAGGTTGGTGAATGTTTGTCCTTTTGGAACTGTCATAACTTCACTCTGCCTAAAAGTACTTATCTAAACATTGGTTATGATTATTTACTTTGACCATATTCTTAGACAATCCTATTGAAATGGGTTCTAATTGTTCAGAGTATTCTGAATTAATGTTATATTTAGAATAAAACACACTGAGGTGCAACAGACAGTCTGTGTGCCAGTGAGCTAGACCACCGTACATGTGAACTTGACACGTTACTTTTATCGCTGCTCAGTCAACAAAATAAAAGCCCTTAAATCACCAAAACTGAAAAAAGGAAGAACATATTGAGAGCTGATTATTTTGTAGTTATGCTGAATGACATCGGCAGAGTTGTAGCAAATATTTTAAGAGAACTTGAAAATGGTTTTACTTTCCAGAGTCAAGCATTTTAACATTGTGATGATATCTGTGGAGTCATCGTCACTAAATACTGCAAAACAAATCCCGATTCCTGCAAAACGTCCTTTTCTTATAACCTTACTTACGAGTAACAAGAAATTTTAAAGCACTTTGTCAGCCGACTGGAGCAATACGGCTTCTGCTAAGTGAAGGTATGCAATATTCCTGAGCTGTTTTCAACGTTGTAGTGCAACAGATCGTCTTTGTGTGCTGGTGAGATGGAACTGCTTCAGTCAAGTTGTTGCCAGGTTTTATTCCATCAAGCCACCTGATTTTCAGTCCACATGTTAACTTCACAAAGCAATTAGCTCTATTAGCGCGACAGTTGAGTGGTTCCCAGGGTCTGGTGAGTGGCTGAATGTGATACCTGAAGGCAGTCCACTTTCAATCAGCTTCAGCAGTTGTTTTTTTGCTGGTTTTTTTCCACTTACCTGGAAAAAAACACAAAGAGAAAAACAAACAATTAACATTTTGCATTTTGAGATCATGTTTCATTATCCTGAAGAGCGGGTAATTTATTTAGTTATGTTTTTCTGCTTTGACATTGATTGGCCAAAGGAGAGTCACAATTCGGTTCCATCGAATCACGACTCCGTGGCACACAGCTGTTTTAGTAAATTCATCTCAAGTTCTCCAGCTCAGCTGCATTAGCAACCTTTTATTGTATCCTGCAGAAGGCTGCATGCTCCAGTGCTTCACAGAAGGTTATACGTTTATTTGTCTGACAGTATCCTCGATAAACCCATAACTGGAATTCTCATTTCTCCGTGTCATTTTAAAGGGATACAAGCAGATCCTGTCAGCCGAGGCGAGTCATTAAAATGTAAACAATGTCCTCCATTTTTTTTTTTTTTTCATTTTAAGGATCTTATTTTGACTTTTTCAGGCGACTGGAAAAATGTCCAATTAATTTGTCAAATTCCAAAACTACCTGAATACCAGAGTTACTTTTCCTCTGCTTGTTGTGCAGATCTTCCCAACAAATGGGCAACTTTATCTTCAAACACCGGGCCAATCGATAGCAGTTCCCTACAGTCAATAAAAAGCCGCACGAAAAGGGATATTAAAAAGCACCAGAACCAGGCATCGCATAAACAGGTGTGCACCCACCCTGAAGGTGACATGAATAACGTTGATATTTTAATCGCCGAGTTTCCTGGGACACCGTCAGTCCATGTACATCATCAGTTTTATGTGTGCCATGAATCTAAATGACGTAATTTGACGGTAGAAACCTGAAGCATATTGCTTTTTCCCACATTGCATCTCTGTGCAGCTTCATGTCCTTTCTTTTTGTTCTCTATGGCTGTTTTTTTGTTTTTTTTTCTGCGGCATAAGAAAGGGTTTCCAAAAACAAGACACACGGTCCTAATTTTGCGCATGACCTTGTGCATCTTATCAGCAATAGTTGCCCTGACAATGATTTCACTAAAACGATGAGCAATTGCTTCACTGACATTTGATTTATGGCCTCTTTTAACTTTCTCGTTTCTATGCTTTGGTTTTGCCATTCAAATTATAATCACGACATGACTATCATCATTGTCACAGTCCTTAAGGTTTTCCAGGATGCTTGGAAAACTACTACAATAAAGAAAACTAGCGTGCCGTGAACGCAAAGGAACGGTTTAGTTGAATTGCTCATTTCTGTGTCTAAACAGGCTTGCCATCCTCTGACAAATGAAGGGGAGAAGATGGATACAGCCAGTGGAAAAACCCCGCTGGTTTTTGGACTATTTGTAAGGCTTAAGATTTTTGGGTGCTGACATGTTGTTTATTTGAAGCTGTGCAGCGAGTAGAACTGTCTGATGTGTATTTCTGTGCCATAATTACCTTACTGACTTGTTCATATGCAATAATCACATATGAGCTGCTGGGGGGAATCCACAGCTCCTCTAAACAGTTTTATTTCACCTTATTCATAACTAGGGGATCCAGTGTTATGTAAAACACAATCACTGATGGAATTTTATGGTCCATGAAGAACACCACAAGTCAAACATAATTTAATACACACCAATAGCGGCTATGTGAATTGGGTTAGTGATGATGGGGGTTACTGTGTGGGTTGATCATGGATCCACGTGCTAAGAAAACACCCTGGTTACGTTATTATTATATCATCAAGTCTGTTCTGATAGAGCACGTCTATCAGAACATGCTGCCTTTGTCATTTTAAGGTTTGCTGGAAGTTACTATGATGCATTTCCTTGGAAATAACCTCAAACTAGGATACGTGCGGGCATTTAGAGGCAACACATGTTAGTGAAATTAATTAGTGGAATTACAAAATGTACATTTTGGAAAAAAAGGACCATGTGCAGACACTTCCTGTCCCATCCTAATCCTTCAGTTTAACAGAACCTAAGTCTATAGATTGCACACGGGGGATCCTCATATTCTCTTCCTCCCCTTCAACTGCCCTTGTTTTTTTTTTTCATAATGTCTGAGAAGATTAAAGAGACTTGTCCCAGCCAGCCTGAACTCCAAAAAAAAGTCATCAGATTTCTCCAGCTTTCATGTTTCCATATTGCCTTTACTAATACCGTAATAAAATCACATTAAAATTTGACTGAAACAATGACTATGAATGTGCTGCTGGTAGAAAATCCGAATGAGAAAAACAAACACTTTCCCATCGACTTCTATACTGCTGACAATACAGCAGTATAGTCTGGGAATAATAATCATTCTAAGACAGATGCCTTAGAATAATCTTAGATACTCTTGCTGCTGCAAGATTATACTTGTATTGAACATTGATACAAAGTAATTACTTCATGTTTGTAGACTGTCACTTTGAAATCAACTTCCTTTAGGTAACAGCTGAAACTCTAAATATCAATAAACACACATCTGTACCTCATTGATCGACTTACGGCTGGCTTGATAAGTTCCCTCATTTTTGCAAAAGCAATTATTAGTTACCCTGCGTAGTTAGAGCTGGTACAACTAAATTAAATTAGCTGTCCACTGTCTCTGCGTGTTCATCAAGAAGGAGCGAATGCTGCCGGTCAGAGATTCGATGTAATGGCTGATTTCCCTTAGACAGAACACTTTTCACCAAATTCAAAGAAGAAACTAAACTTGACTGCATTGTTTGAATACTGGGACAACAACTGCAGCCCTCGACGGCGGGTGTGCCGCAACCTTTAGATGCATCTCGGCTTTAACACACCGGAGTGAAATAATCAGGTCATTAGCAGGACTCTGGAGAACTTGGCTGCACCGCGGAGGTCATTCAGTGTAGTCAACTTATTGTTGTCTCAGTCAGATGAGTGGTGTCTGTCTTGTTCCCGGGAGGCCCAGGTGGCACTGAGACCTGCGTAGAGTACATCCACTGTCCCAGTGGGTTAAGGACAGCGTTGAGCACTCCCATGTGTTTTGGCAACTGACTGTCTCATTATGTATTCAAGTACTCTCAACTTGGGCTGCAGCTACTTGATGGCTTTTTAAAAACCCTGAACAACTGCCACGGTGTGTGAGCACCAGCGACATAAACATCTCAGTCATAGTTTCAACATTCTGTTGTCTGGATGTGGGAGATCTCTGGAGATCATATCTGGTCAGAAATCCAAAGGAAGGAAGTTCCAAGATTGTTTCTCTCTCTTTTATCCGACAGGTGACTCGTAATTTCAAAAGGTTTTTCTGAAACTTCTTGTTTGGCCTCTGATGGTGCCCTTGCATGGTCTTGCACATTATGCTAAGCAGGACCTCCTGGCTTAACACAATATTGAGCCAGGAGGCTTAACATTCTCCCTAATGATGTCCCCAATGTTCAGTGGGGTGACAGTCCCAATATTTTAGAGAAAAAGCATATAAATATATTATTTCTCCATAATATATTCTGGATCGCAAAGCAATTACAATTACTGATTTGTAATTGCCTTCACAAATCAGTCATGATCGACAAAATTAGGGTTTTTTGACAAAAACATTTAATAAAATCGTGACATTTAAATAAAAATATTAAACATAGAATAAACAACTCCATAATACTCACCCCCTTAAAGTAATTGACCTAATTCAGCAGAAGTCTACCTATCTGGTTCTAGTGAACTGACCAGAGAATCACCAGAGAGCAGTGAGCGCCTCCCATTTAATTGTAGTAAATGGTCTGTACTTGTTTAGCGCTTCTCACTACATTCAGTCATTCATATAATCATTCACATGCTGATAGTGGTGAGATACAGGATAGCAGCCATAGCTGCTCTGGGCAGTCTGAAAGGAGCCATGCACCAGCACCTCCAGGCCCTCTGACCACCAGCAGCAGGCAAGGTGGGTGAAGTGTCTTGCCCAAAGACACACTGACAGAGGCGGGTGGAGCAGGACGAAGTCTTATCACCGTCGCCATCATTGTCCCATATGTACCAGAGAGCAAGAAACAACTATGGAACTAACACACGATGCATATCTTGGCTGAAGTCATCCTAAGGTTTAAAACGGCGTTCTGGATGTTGGAACATTGCCTTTCTCCAGCCTGGGACTGACCCTCGCTTGACCTGTTCTACCTGTTCTGATGCTCCTGAAGAAATGTCTGAAAAGGAGCCGACCGACTCGCATCGTCTCCTTAACCAGAAACAAACAGAAAGTTTTTGAAACTTTAATAGAAAGCAAAAGGGAACATTCAGCCAGCCAAGTGAGATTCAGGTGTTGTGACAGTTAGGGATAACTGAAATAGATGAGGCTATAGTTTGTTTTCTTTATTCAGTTTAATGCATGATCTCTTTTCTCGCTCGCCCTAATTTGAGTTTTTCAGCAAGCAGTCTGTTGCCACAGACTGTTTTGGAAAGCACAAAACAGTGTTGCTAGCGTATTAAAAATATATTTAAACAGTTAATTAAATACTGCAATCAGAATGAGAACAAACAGAAAAGATGGTGCAAATGAGGGGAACTACAACAAGACAGTTGTGCAGGAAAACTGAAATTTTGTCCGTGTCAGAACAATATTATATGAAGCAAATGCAAATCCAGCCAAGATTTGATTGTATGTCTGTTTTATGTATCACAAAATATACTTTTTGAAAAACTTTATTTACAAAAATACTGTACAATTGTTCTGTTGGTAATGTTGATGCATCTAAATGTACAAATTGTAGTTCCAAACCAATGTTAGCTTAAAGAGGGAAAGCATTTCTTTTCACATCACGTAAAACTCTATGGAATATAAACCTATTAAAATAAAAACTGAATTGATTTGACTGATAAAATAATATTTAAGGCCACAGCTATTATCCTGAAGGTCAATAACTGTGGCCCTCTGAGCTCTTTTTTAAGTTTAACTCTGCCAGCCAACAGACATTAGTGATTATCAATATTTACAAATTTCTAATAGCAAATACCAAAAGAGAACTGTTTGATAATTAGAACTCCAGAGTTGCTAGCTGCGAACTTACAGTAGATCAGTGGTTCCCAAAGTGTGGGGCGCGACCCCTAGGGGGACCGCAGTGCGATTGCTGGGGGCGCAAAAACAGTTACACAAAAGTTTTCACTGTTTCACTGTAAAGATGGTTTGTAGTTTGTTTTGTTGCAACCTGAAGTGTGAAATAAACTTCAGTGGAGTTTGAAAACAAAATATGTGTATAGGTTTATGTCTGGTGGAACGATGTGTGCGCCCAGTTGATTTTTTTATTTTTTGGGGGGGATTTTATTGTAATCCATAGGGGGGTCCAGAAAATCTTTGGGAACCACTGCAGTAGATGATCGATTAAAGCAGAACGAATCACGCAAAGACATGACTAAGATATTATATGTCTGTTAAGAATACTGACTAAAACAAAAAGAATAAACATCTTAAAAAAGAAAAGAACTGAGAATATATAAAATGGGATTAACAAAGTTAATAACAAAAATAATATATTGTAAAAGATTAAACATAGGAATGTTTGCCATTGGTTCGAAACAAAAATATTGTACAAGAAAGAGCTACGTCCTTCTTACAAAGACAAAAATAATAGGTCAAAAGGAAAGTATCAAGTAATGCTCCTGAAGCTTAAAGCATAAATCATGATTTATTTCTCTTCAGCTATGTGATGTCACCGTCTGTACTTGCTCTCTTTGAGAAACTTTATGGTAACAAAACGGCAGATGGGATGAGTGAAACCTTAAACACAGACATGCTTCAGGGAGTTTAAACCAGACTACCTGGATTTGGATCACTAGTTTTATCTTACACTAGATGGATCTTAACCCGCTGCAACAGAAGCCATTTCCACCCCGACGCTCTTTCAGCTGCTGTAATGTATGTCTGTTGCTCCACAGAGCGCACAGTGACGATTATCTGCCCCCTCGCTGCGTGGGTACCATGCTGTGCAAATTACGCTCAGATTCTCAAAGCACTGAAAAGTCACAGTCAGGTGCTGCTTGTATGAAAGCAGCGTTTTGGTAAACATGTCAAAAGTCCAGGCTGCATTGTGTTTTTTCAATGATTTTGACCCAAAATGGGCATGAAAATGTCACTAGCGATTTGTGGCCTTTTCAACTCTTCTGTGACGTAGCTTGACCCTAATTGACCCCTGATCTGGATCATACAGGTGTGTGTTAAAACAATGCCAAGGAGCAACTACATGAGGAGCCACAAAGACAAGCAATTGCTGCTCCCCATTTATCTGGGACGGGTTATATCAGAGGTGTGTAACATGTGGCTCTCCTCTTTTGATTATGGATGAGATGAGAAATTTATTCTGCAAGTGGCTTTGCAAAATTTGCAGACTTTTACAAGTAACAAGATAGGAAGCATGCTTCCTATCCATTTTCATTGTCAGATAATAAAAAAGGCTCACCTTATTCTACAGTACTGTATTTTTTTCTTTTGTTGGACATTGGTGGTAGGAATTCGCTGGTTGGTCCCTGCTCCACCTATAAAAATTTTTTAAGCTTTTGTAATAAAACATTTTATTTTTTACATATTTATGAAATCCCTTTTTGTTGCTCTGGGCAAGTTTTATTTTGCACAGTGAGGGCAAAAGTGGCACATCATGTCAGCAAACGCAAATAAATCAAAGCAACGTTGCACAGAAGAGAACTCCCCAAAACAATCAGTAATCAGGCTCCTGGATTTTAACACAAAGGCGGTTAGAGTTAGAGTACCTCTCAAACATCAATACTGATTTGTTTTTACAGTAGACTTTGAAAACTTGATGTTTAAGTCTGAGGCGTTGCGAGTTGAGGAATTATTCCCTCTGCTTTTGGATGCTGTGTAGCTGGAAGGATTTTTGCTTCTACTCGTTTACTTACAGGCAATTATTAGGATGTGTAACCATGGCAACACTGCAGTTTTTTTTGTTTTTTGTTTTTTTAGAAATATAAGCAGCTGATTAGCATCTCCAGTTTTGTTCAAATTCAACTTCTGGATGTCGCCTGATGTCAGCAGAGACGCCAATCAATTATGTGAACATGTGAAGGAGCAGCAGACTTTGAAACATGAAAACCTTGAACAATTATTGAATTTGTCACGGAAACCCCACACCTTCTCGGCTGCTTCAAAACCTTTAAAAGTTTTAAATGACGAGTTAAAATCCTGTAGCAAACAGACTGACCGGTATCCATGTCCCCATTCTCTGTGGGACCTGCGTAATGTGACTGAACCAGCTGATCACGGGCGATAAATCACAGGAGATCTCCCCGATGCAAATGACAGTTCCTCACTACAATAGGTTCTAGATTTCTTACACAAGTAGCCTTGAGCATACGCTTTCCAAAAATTAATTTTATGGCTGATTTACTACATCCTGGCGCTTCAGTGCACCTGGGCCTTATTTTATCAACATCCACTCCACTCCATCTCATTTCTTTCTTCAGATGATATAAAGGTATTTGCTTAGTCGAGTAGTGGGGGTAAGCCTCATGAGAAATTCCTCAAATCGTAATTGCCTTAGTGAGACATGACACTTCCAGAGAGCGTGCGCGCGTGTGTGTTTGTGTGTCACCAAATCTTGTAGTCCTCGAACCCTGAGTGGGCCTGTTTAAATATTTATGGAATGGGCACAAGTGCACTGGTCCGTTATATATGCATTTATTGTAATGGAATTTGAACAGATTCCACTCTTCTCATCAGCTACATTTTTACATGTGTCTTAAGCTCAGAATTTCTCGTCAGCCTAACAGCAGCGTTTCACAATAGAAGCCTTTATTCCAACCGGGGTGCACAAACTGTGTTTGTACTGGGAGTCTTTTTTTAAATTTTTTTAGATGAAAAGAAAAAGAAAAAGCAATCAGGAAGCTTCTAACGTTCACGTAATGTAACAGATGACATCCATCCTTTATTTCTTTTTTCCGTTCCTTGAATCTCAAGAGATTATATGGCTTTTAAATGAAAGAGATTTATGCCGTGAGTAATGTCTCAGAGGAAGACTCCGTTTAGTTCATTTCATTTGACAAAAAAAATCCTACATTTCAATGTGTTTAGTTACATCTAGCTTCACTTGGTAGGTAAATTAGCATCGGAAATCGTCTTACGTTTTTGGTTAGTGTTAAATCATATTTGCTCTTCTCCCAGGACACTGACAGTCTAAAGACGTGGTAGGTTAGTTGGGCTTGGGTTTCAGAACAGCTTATTTTTCTCATGATGTTTGTCAATTAAGTGATGGACTGGTGATCTTTCCAGGGTTATTACATTTATTCCATATTCTACTTTAAAAGTATATTTAGTGGACCTTTGAGGATGCTACGTTTGGACACCATCATCCATGAGCAAATTAATCTGTAATAACACTTTCCTGGATCCCGGACGCGCCGACAACGACCCACTGCGCAGCTCCCACTTAGAAAAAGTGAAAACAGCTACACACAGGAATTACCTCTCTGTGTCTTGCAGTCAAGGTTAAACACAATGGATCATCAAATGCAAGTGATTAATGCACAGAATAAATGTCGCACTAACTTAACAGCCAGTGACGGAATAATATGAGCCTTTAACATGAAGGATTAGTCCATTCAGCAGCGCTGCATAATAACGCTGTGCGTATGAGCCGAGGAGTAAGTCAGATAGAAGAGGTAATTTGTCCTTTAGGAGGAAGAGCTGGTTTTAATTTTCTTCATATAAATAGCTCTTGGCTTCACAGTGGTGTAAAAATATCTTATATTGGGCATGAGACATGACTCCTAACATGTAAGTGCAACACATCATAACGACCTTTAACATAATTAATCCAGGGCAGCTATGCACTAAGAAACAAAAATCGTGTCCAGATATTTTTTTATGACACATTTAAGACAGCTTAACTTAAAAAGAAATGTAAACATAGGACAATGTGTGGCCTTTTTAGCTTTATTTACTGTGCAGAAGGGATTTTCCCAGCGTCATCAATCTGGTTCATTCTAAACGGCTGCAATTGGATTTCTGACAGTGAGCATTTGAAGCTGCACTTTCTAACACTCTGCCGGGGTAAAGAGTAGAAACGGAGAACAACAATACACAAATACTGCAGAGACAATCTTGATAACTCCATTATTCACTCCCTTTTTTGTTTTGCCAGCGCTGGTTCTTCTTTCACTTGTCTTATTTTCAGTGCGAAATGGAAATGTTTTTACAATTGTCTTCCATACATTCAGAGAAAACAATGCAGTGAAACACACAGAAGAATTCACACAGGCATCCATCCTGCTCACTTGAGACGTGTGTCTTCATCTTGACTTTTTCTTTGTATTGACTCTGGAGCCACATAGTAAACACCACAGCTACTTTGCTGCCTGATGTGGAAAAACTCCACACACACATTCTGGTCTCTGGGCTGATGGCACTGACTACAAATGGTACAGATGAGAGCAGCCTTAGCACTTAATGACAACAGTCAAGTGTCATCAAAGAGGGGGGGGAAGCACAAGAAAGAAATACTCTTATTTTCATGTTAGAGTTAGTTTTATTGTTTGGAATAGAGTTATTGGGAGGATTCTCCAAAGTCCCAAGCGGGAGAGTCGCCTCTGTGAGACGAAGAGCTCCAGGTAGCAAAGTTTTTAATAAATACATGGGGTTTTATTTAACACATGGTTTTGTAGATTTTAATACCAACAACACTGTTGTAAAAACACAGCTTTGCACTTTTTTAGATAAAACTGTGGAAGCCATTAGCTCTCGTCGTCTCATGACATTGATAAAGTTGTTCAGAGTGTATTCATCTACTTATTTAGATTTTTTTTTTTTTTTTTTTTATAAAAGATCTCCTGATCGCACCACAATGGTCTTCCAAACAAAACAATAAAGGTAAAAACAAATGAAACATAAATAAGGAACTGTTTATGTAAATGTATTTTAAAAAGTCCAGCTCTGCATGTTTTACTGTCAACGCAGTAAAACGATGCGGTCAGTGTTGCCTTCATGGTTTATAGGATGTTAAGAACATAATCTGCTCATGCTATTTGCAGCTTTATAACAATCGCTACATTCAAATGGAAGCTGTATTAAATAAGTTTGGATTTTAAAAACATGATACGTAATGTGACCACCAAAATTCTCTGCTAAAAATCTTTGAGCAAAATTACACATGTAGAACGAGGAGGCGTTGATTTTCTTTACCTTCTGTTAATTTCAGTTAAGAAATGCATCTCAAAATAACACCGTCGACAGAAACTGTACATTTAAAGGTGCTGTAAATGTAACCACAGAAACTGAAAATTAGACTAAATAGCCAGCACTTAACTGTGAGGCCGTAATGAATCTGTTACTGCAGCATGTTGCAAACAGAACAGCCGTGCGAACATTGGGAACAAATTGCACACAGATAAACTTACAGTTTAGTCCCAGTGAAGAGGATGGATGAAAGAAATGTAATGTCTTTCAGGTTTGAAAACATTTGAAAGCAATGTATTATTATTATTCTTTTTTGTTCTTCCACTTCACAATTAAAGTTTTGTCTCTAATCCAAAATATATTTGTCAAGGTCTGTGACAAGATGAAAAAAGTTCAGGTAGTATGAGCACAACCAATACGATGGAGTAATACAAGTCCAGGGAATCTTTCAGGATGATCAACGAACGAGGCCTGACCCCCATTGCCTCAATGTTCTCCTGAGGAATTCATGATCGAGTACGAAAAAGGTTTGGGGATGCATCATCTCCAACAGCCAAAATGGCTACCAAACCAGCCTGATAAGATCTGCTGAGCTGAATTGATAGCAGCTGACCTGAGAGATAAGCTCTGGAAGCAGCACCAGGCACTGACCAGTGATCAGGAGAACAGTTGATGTCCTGCACTGTGTGACTGTACAGCACTGCAACATTCTTGTCCTGACACAGATTGAGACGACGCTCAACACTTTGATGGGTCTTTATTTAAAAAGCAGGATTAAAACTGGCATCAGCGCAACGTGTTTAGTATTTGTAATAGTTATACTCACTAGTGAAATCTTCAGTTTTGAGACAAATGCGCAGGCTTTATACATTTTATTTTTTCTATTCCATTCCTTTCCAGATATACAAAGAGAAGCACAAGAATACATTTTCAGAGTTTGGTGCCGGGAGATTAACAATTGATCCTTTGAGCCCTTTGAGTTTAGAGATTGGGCCTGCTTCCTAGAGATGCCATCAGATCCCATTAGTATTGGGGGGTTTTTTTGGACTTTGAAAGACGGGGCAGCACATCTGAATCTGAGCTGTGTTGTTTGAATCATTCCTAAGCAGTTTCTCAGGGGCCATTTCTCTCCTCATCTCAGACAGACACTGCATGGGTATGCTCTTTTCTAACCTATCTTGAGAAATGTTGAAAAGGGGGCGGACACTGTGACACAGCAATGTCACAGTGACATTGCTGTGGAGATAGAGATGGAAGACTTCCCACATACCACTTAATTACACCAACGTGGTCTATAGTTTGTACTTCAGATGTCAGAAGTCAGTGTTTCTTCTAATTGGCACATAAACAAAATCTAAATTTTGTATAATTCCTTTCTTGTTGTGACAATACCGTCACGTCACTCAAAACTTCTCATGAAAAGTGTCAAATTCTAAACGGAGATCTTTGCCAATCAGAAAGCAGGGATTTTTCTTCTTATTCAACTCATTTTTACCGATTGAAAGCAACTCAATGCCTGGTTCGCACGACAAGATTTAAAAACTGTTCGTTGATTTTTTTTTTTCAAAACTTGAGCGGTCACACACACATAACGCTAAAATAATTTTGCGGTATGACAGGTTTGGTCTTGCAGTGTGCGGTGCCGAGCCACACGGCAGGAGTAACACCACACACAAACCAGTTTCACTCACCAAGGTTCAGATGTTAGACAGGAAATCTCTCAAAGCATCTTGAGACCAAACGTAAGTTCAGAGTAAACAAACATGGCCGACTTGGAAGAAGCAGCAATGATAGATGATTATGTAGAAACAGAGAAAAATACCATAAAAGCACAGGCCCACTGGACTTTATGGTCCACCACGGCAGTTGTTTTGTCTTCTATGTATTTTGGATTTCCCTCCATTTTTTCTCCATGATTGTGGAATGTGATTTCGGATCAGAGCATTCCCGACGTCCTTCAGAGCGGACCGGATCACTCTGAGCACACCACACACGGCAGGGAGATCTCTTGAGATTACCTTAAGAGCCTTTCCGATACTCGGGGCTTTCTTAAGATTGGTGGAAAGAGAAAATCAGATTTACGGAAAGCCGATGCCAATTGCAATTCTGCTCAACAATCCTCTCAGGGAATAATTACTTTACACCCTGATGACAGGAAGCAGCGAGTCGTCTCTAGTTTGTAGAAATTATCACTTTTCACACCGATTACACGTTACAATACCACCAGTGACTGACTCAGTAAAAAGCATTGCTTACCACCATGAAATGGCACCAAGAATTAGGCAAGATGCATTTGGCAGAAAGTGTACAATCTGTTTTTCAAATGCTGCAAACAAAAAAGAAAAACTGTAAATGTAATTTTGTAGATCATAAGAACCACCTTACAACATCCTGGTCAAAGCAATCAGATATCTGCAGCTCCTGTGGGATTTTGCCTGCTTGCAGTCATCAGTTTCTACTAAAACAGGTGCAGGAGGGGAAAGCATGACTCAATGATGCTTTATAACCACAATGGTTAGCTTGTGTTTTCAAGTCAAAGGGGCTGCTGTAGCTCAAAGTAATGGCTCTTGTTGGTTCCTTTAAAAAAGATATTAGAAAGCACTGTACAACACATTTTGCTGCAGACACAGTTTCTGTTTCAGGAGAATTGTCAGGACGAGTAATTCGTGTTCCAACGTGGGGGCTACCAGAACTAGACTGAAGAGCAGTGGGAGAAGGTAGCTGGATTTGATGTTTCACTCAGGAACGGCAAGCAGAGTCTGTTTATTTACCCTGGGAAAACATTTCACAAAGGCAACATTCACACTGCAAACTGCTGTGTTCATTTATTTGTTATTCAGCCAGTGTTTGAGAGTCTGGTGGACATGGAGCATTTTGGAGTTTTTCTTTCTTCAACTACTAAAAATATCTACTTCATCTTAGTTACAAGCAACAGATATGGTACATATTTGCCTTTTATGCTTCATAGTTAATTGGGGGTGCTGTGGTAGAGCAGGGGTTAAGCTGGCCGTCGCAGGTTCGATTCCCGGCCTGGTGACCTTTGCAGCATGTCTTTCCTCTCTCTCTGTACCTACTTTCCTACCTTAACTTTCAAAAAAAACCACTAGAGCCTAAAGAACCTTAAAAAAAAAAACTTTCTACTCAAATTTAAATTATCTCCTCAAAGTCAATCACATTATAGCAATGATCTATATTTAAAAAATATGCTCACACCTGAACATATTTTGCCCATTAAAGTGAGTTCAAACACCAAGAGATGAAGACATACAAACTCCTGTCATCATAGAGTCTAGACCAGCTATTCTCAAACTGTGGTCCCCCGACCACTGGTGGTCCGCGGGCGCCCCCTAGCGGTCCGCAAGGCACTGTATGTGAACAACCGTTTGAGATAAACTCAAAGTGTGACACGCACAGTTAGCATACAAATACTAAAGGATTGTTTAAAATAATAGTGACAGGACCGCTTAAAGAAAAGCCGAAGAAACATCTGACAAAAAAGTGAAAGTTTGTATATATTACGATGTTGTATTCACACGGGACATTTTCAAGATAGGTGGTCCCTGAGTGTTTGTTAATGGGTCAAGTGGTCCTCAGCCTTACTGAACAGACTGTCACTTTATAACCCACCAGGGACAGAGCTTTGCTTGTCCATCTCCTTCCTCCGTCCAAAGCCCTGTTATCCTTCTAAGTAAGTGCAAATCTTGAGTCATTTTCTGGATGACACCTAGGATTTAAAAGCTTTAAAATAACGATGTCCTGCACTGAATGGCTGCTATGGTGGCACTGTTTGCATACTTATGACGCAGGCAGGTCGGCCAATTTGCGAGGCAAGAAGCCGTTCATTTTCACCATTTTAAATATTTGACATCAGTATGTTTTCTCTTCTTCACTGCTCTTGGGCTTATTCTGGTCCTGGAGACAATTTGCTCACAGGCTGTTCCTTTGGCTCGTCTTTGCTTTGGATCTAGCTGGTCTTCCATCTCATCCTATTATTCGAAATCACTGTCAGACTCCAAATTTTCACCAATAAACATCTTCTTTGGAGTCATCATCAAAAGTTTTTTCTCTTTTCCATAATTGATTTTTTTTTTTTTTATGGTTCTTTAGGAGAGAAGCTTTCGGCCATCTTTACCTGTTTTGGTAAGGATCCAAAATGGCAAAGTTATATTTACTGTGCCCTCCCTCCTAGCCTCTTGCATATGGAATGAAAAAGTAAATAGCACTGGTCCACACAAGGCAGAGAGTGAAATGTGTGGAGAAAATGACGGAAGTTGTTGATATGGATTGTATTTTTTTTTTACTCATTTTAGAAACCTTTTGAGTTTCTAAAATGCCTCTGCTTTCAACAACAAATTGCACTCATTTAGTGGAAACACTGCAGTTGCAAAATTGTGTCTTTTCAACACTGGCAGAATATTGAAGTGTTGTGTACGTCTCTAAAGAAAATGCAGCTATTGAACATGTGACTTGTCTGTTCTTTATGCAAAGTTAACCCAAGCCAATGACGTTTAAATAATAAACACCATCATTATTATTATTTTAATAGACAGAGCAGCCACAAGATCTGCTACGCTTTTGTTACTTGAGTTTGATCTGGCCGATTTCCATAACGCAAAATGATGATGTGAAAGTGAGTTGACTCTTCAGGCTGGAGTCAGTTTGACAACCATCAGATATTATCTAATTTATGACCCCATATGAAAGTGACCTGGCTCACTTTACTGCAAGTTTAAGTTTTACGTTTCACTCGCAAAACCAAAGGTACATATCATGTGTTTAAAGTAGTTTATAGTGTCATTGTCTTGATTGGCGGTTAGATGAGGTGAGGCAGAAGCAGCTGTAGAGAATGGAATGATGATTTTAATGTAGATTTCAGAAAACACAAAGTCCAATAATCCAGGCAGCACAGAGAGCACAGAAGGCTAAAGCTCAGCAACTGAAACAAAATGAAAGACGGACAGGAGACTAGACTTGATAAGACGTAAGAGCAGACAAAGACACAGAAACACATGTGGCATTAAATACACAGAGGAACAATCAAGGGGTAGACAGGACAACACCGAAACCTCAAATAAACACAGAAAAACTCTAATCCTCACAGTCGTCATATTTAAAATGTTCACGACTTAAAATGACAAAGTTTTGCAGAGACTCCCCTCCACCAAGGGAGACCACCAGAAACTAAAAGAACGTTTTATTACAGTAAACCAGTAGAATGTAAGTCTCATTGTGACATCTGAAATCCTGGTGTTCCTTAATGAATAACATCAAAAGTCCTGCAGGGAAGTAGTGAAATTCTGATTCTGATCAGTCAGAATTTAGTGAGAGTGTTTGTTTATGCAGAGAAACAGAGAAATTGTCCGGGGCTGAGAGAAAGTACGTAGCTTTGGACTGAAACTGAACTCCCGCTGCGTCGGTTCTTGTCCGATTCAGTTGGCAAACTTTCTTTTTTTGGCTATTAATAATAAAAATAAAATAACATGAGATGTTTCAGCTCAACCATCATTATTTCCTCCTCCAAACTTGTGAACTCAAAATAGTCATTGTTGTCTGCCATGATTGTTGTGTTCACCATGCTGCTGTGAACTACACATACAACAAAAACACCGTGACGTGTGCGTCGTCAGCTGGAGGGTTTTCACAGCAGTTTGGCTCGGTGTGACTTGAAGGGGGCGAGCGAAAATGAACGTCTCACAACTACATCAGTTGAACTCTGGCCCGACCGTGCTGGGCCTGTCAAAAGGCAAAAACGGATTAAGAACGTGCGCCAGACAGCAGAGTTCAAGAGTTTAAGCTTGGAAAGATTCTTTAAGTGTTATAAATCATTTGAATTCCTGTACGTTTCATACCTTCCTGTTGTATCTTTGGGACCTCAGTTTTCAACTCCACCCATCTGTAGCCAAAACTGTTTTGTTTCTTTCTATCTAAAGCGCAGATTTACTCCGGGTTTTGCTGACATCCGCTGACATCTTGTCTACGTTTTACTAGAATGTGTCGTCTTTGATGAACGGAAAGTAGTCGCTGCTCTCGGTGCAGCGACTGATCCGAGCCAAACAATGAGCTATAATTCAATTCCCCCATTTTAAGGGCACAAACATAACAACAGCAGATGTGACCTTCAAGAAGGTGAGATTATGCAAATTAAATAAAAGAAAAAACTTTTCAATTATTCATGAAACTTTGCTCTCAAACATTTCCTTCAACAGATTTTCTCTCTTTTTTTTCCTGCTAGGTATCTAGGCTCCCTGGAAGGCTCTATAAATGTGTTCTATTATTCATCAAAGGAAGTCCCCATCCACATTGTAATGCTGCTCAACACAGCCTCAATGCAATACATGACAAATATCTTAATATGCGCCAGCTTGAACAGCACGCTCAGATTTGTGGCGCGTACCTGTACACACACCCAGCTGACGACTCCTCCTGACCCAGGCGTGTTTCACACGGAGGCTTCGGGGAAATACGGGGCTATCATGACTGACAACTGTTATAAGACTGCGAGAGCATATAGGTGTACAAAGAAATCGCTGCGTGCATATGTTGAATACATAATGCCAGAGCGCCATGCAGAGGCATCGCTTGTGTCATCTTTTTAATTTCCTCCTTTGGTTCTCAAGATCACCTTGTGGGAAATTCGCTAGCAGATTGAAAGCCATCGCAGACGTGCAATATTCTTTCCCGGTGTGTTTAAACTGTCACGTTAATGGACATTACACTGTCACTGATGCATGGCGCTTCAAGCAGATCGTCTGGCAGCCAAACAAAAAAAAAAAAAAAATGGACTGTTGTTTTGTTCTAGTTTTTAATCCTTTGTTCATGACACAATTGTCTCATTGTTTCCAGCGCAGACGCAAGAAACAAAACATCTCATTTCACCAAAGCCCAGACAAAAGCACCTTGCAGCCAGAAAGTCTGCCACTGGCACAAAAAGGACGTCGCTGGTGTTGGGATCGACGGATCTTTATCAGACGCGGCTGAACTGCACTGAAGAGGAGAGTTGAAAACAGTACGTCGTTTTTGAGAAAAGTGCTTCTTCTTAAGGTCGACTGAATCTCACTCTTCCTTCACAGCACGGATATTGAGCAGTGCATGTAAATCCACAGCCCACACACTCTGGTCACTCTTGGCACTATGTCAATGCTGGCCTTTTCTTCTCCAAACAAAAGATTATCCAGATGCCTCAAACTGAACAACTCTGTCTCAATCTGTTGCTTCCCACACAAACTTCTATTGAACGGAAGTGACTTCTTTTTTTTTTGGCCGCCTTGCTGGACACCTTCTGCCTTCTCACAGCAGCCACACCCTCCATTATTTTGTAAGTGGAAGATTCTTGGCAGGGGTTTCTTTCCCTGAGTCATTATTTTTGACCGATACTGATTTGAAGTGGCCGACAGTCACTGTGCCACATAATTAGATTGAAAGAGGGATTTCAGATGGACTCCTTTAGATCGTCAACTGATTTGATTAAATTAAAATGACGTTATTGGCTCTGGCCAGTGATCGGCCAGTCCAAGTTTAATAAATGCAATAAATCCCAGCTGTTTGTTAATGTAATCTATAAACACAGGGGGGGAATTGCACATTGTTTTATACTTTGTTTTGAGTTCAGATAAAGTGTAGGGATGTATGGAAAAATGCATAAATAGGGGAAATCGTCCGCTTTTACTGCTAGAATGGAGTCGACAGTAACCTTTTCCCTTATAGTTAATATTTGTTATTCAACATTTAGAATAAAAATTTGCATCAGAAGAACAGACTCAGTGGAGCTGGTATTCATCAGGATGACATTTGCTGTGAATCGATGCTTTATAAATTAACTGGTCCTCTTCTGTTTTTTAACTGACCTCATCTTGAAAGCTTCTCGTATTTTTTTTTCCTTCTCTTGTAAATCTTGTTCACTTTTTCATCTGCGCAGCTCAGCCTTCCTCACTGCCTTACCTCACGTGAATCTTCAGCCACTCGTTTGCTTCCCAGTAGCTATTAGTTCCTGGTGCCACTTCACACACTTGTGCTGCCGTCTTTGAAAGAACTCAAACGGGATTTCCTCTGCGAGACAGACTGCTAACAACTCAGGGAAAATAAGCATTTAAGATTGAAACTACCAGGCAAGTGTTCACTATGCAGTGTAAGTACTGCCAAACTCAACAAAGGTAGACGGATTTCAACTAAAAAAAAAAATTAAAAAAAAAAAGCCCACGGGGTCTGCTTCCGTGGAAAACAAGGGAGTTCAAAGCAGCCAGGTGCTGCTAGTCAAATGAATTCAAAAAGCGATCATCACCAGCTGTCAGCATCGCCATTAAAGCTTATATTTTGGCAATTTGCCCGTCAGTAGCATTGGGGCGTGCATTTGCAGTATGTAAAGGGCTTAAAGACGTCAGTAGAGATCTTACATAAGCCACTGTTGTCCATCGTTATAGGAAGGGTCAGACGGACATTTTGAAACACTTCGGAGTCGAGTGACAGACGGTGAAAGCGAGACGGATTCTTCACCAGTGGAAAACATTTCCTACAGCTCATATTCCACTGAGCTCCCCCCCAAGGTCAGTCAGCCTATGCTGAAGGCTCATGACATGTAGAATCAAAAAGACTGAACAAGGTTTGTTTGGAAAAGTGGCCAAGAGAAAGCCTCGTTAAAATGTTGTCCTTGAAACAGTTGGTGTGCAAAAGATGAGCAACTATGCAGTCGCATCAGAAATACAACTAAACACATTTTGTACGGAGTCTTTTTTTCATGTTTTATATAGTCTTGAAATTGGTTTCTGTCTCTTTAAGAAGCTCCTACTCTTTACAACGCTCTGCGTTCAGCACATCGTCATCACGATGCTTCTCCAGGATGCCGTTTACTACCAACTGAGGAGCGTTGTAGTTTGCGTGATGAGCTCAGCAGGCTCACAGTTAACCAGGTGTTTGCTAATTGTTGCTGCCACTAGTCTGGAGGAGACTGAAGGGTCGGAGTGGATAGGAGGCACATTGTAAGAGCAAATCCCCCGTTTTGTCCACTCTTAAGGAAATTTCAGGATAAACGTTTATAAATAAATACATTTTAATCTGTAATAACTCGGCTACTGATAACTTAGAAACTTTTAATGTTAAAAGACTGAATGTTTAATGGGAACTAAGGATAAAATATGAGCCTTTAATGCTGTTTAATGACAGATTTTTGGGGCTTTGTACATGCTGACCATACTGAGGCTTGGTCAGCACCTTCAAAATTTTACTTTGACTTTTACAGAACTTGAGAAATATTTTTTTCATGAAAATATGTTCAGAAAAATATATTTTAAATTGCTTAGATTTTATTCAATTAAAGATACAAGACTTTCCTTAGTGTAGGCATGAAATGATCAAATCCAGTGGTCAAATAAAAACATGATTTTAGCTCATGATTGTCATAAGTCAGACGTTTAAATGATGAGTTGATACAAGAGACATTCTAGGAAAAGGTTTCCTCCGAGTTATAGAAAGATGCTCACACATGGATCAATATGCATAATTTAAATGTACCCTAAAATAAACAGTGAAGTAAAGCAAAGTTTATAAAAGTCCCTCAAATTATCAGTGATGCAGGCTCAATCAGTAAAACATGCCAAAGAACTGAATATGTAGACAGACTAAGAGGACTAAATGACTTCTGCAGCACAACATCACATCATTCAGATTGTAATCAGCACCAAGACAACTGGGAATTGCTGAGTGAGACAATCCTCTTCTCAGTAATTACCATCATCGAGATCAAACAAGTAAATATTCCAGTTTCGAAGCTCTCCTTCCCCATCAGTCATCCCCCAGACCTTCAGCAACCAGTGTTCGACATAAGCACCTTTATTGCAGATGGCACCTGTGATCATGACAATGATAACACCGGTGGTAATATGATTTTATGAGGCCTCTCATTTGCCATCTGCTTACCTCTCCTCTCCTGCTCCGGGTGCGCGGGCCTCTGCCTGAACCCCCTCCCTGAACCATCTGGCCTCTTGTGCTAATCCCCCCATTGATTTGTCTTTCTAACCCCATTCGCCGTCCAACTCCACTCCATTTTCAAAAAACAAACTCAGAAAAGCTGACTTGAGTCTTAATGAAGCGATTATGCAGTGTGGTGACTACAGTTCCATTTCTTACTTCACTGATCTGTGTTCACTGGATAATTTCACCGACTGCATATCCACTTATTTGGTCCTTTCCTTCTTAGGCCATTACCATAGCAGCGATTTTCTAAACATTGGTTTGATATATTTACTGCACTGAACTGGATTCTGATTAAAGTAATCGCATCTGTGTGTATGGGAGTAGAGTTTTAAAGTCGGATGCGTTCATCTACTGCCAATAATTGCTTGTTCTTGCAGATTCCCGTGGGCTGGTTCAGACCTCCAGTGGTCTTTGCGTGCAGAGAGATTCCATGGTGGGATTTAAACCCACAACCTTCTTTTGCTTTAAGGCAACAGTGCTGCAGGTGTGCAGCTTCGAGCCACAGCAGATACAATAAGATGAAATGAAAAAACTGGCCTTTTTTTTTTCTCCTTTTTTTACTTGAATGAGAGTGTATAAAAGGGATTGTAAAAACAAATAACTTAGTTTCATTTATAATCGGATTAGTCCGTACGCTCAAATTAACTGCACTGTGATGAACTGAACTGTAAATTGATTCGTTGTGTTTTTTATATATATATATATATATATATATATATATATATATATATATTTTTTTTAAAAACAAAGATTTAGTCAAAAAAATCTGAATTACTTTTCTCTTTTTTTTCTTTATTTCCCCTCTCCATCTAGGA